>PVJL010013060.1:0-34011 GCA_004026885.1 Lyroderma lyra | reverse complement strand
GAACATTGGGGTACATAAGTCTTCGTGGAATAAGGTTTTAAAATTTGGGGGGTAAATACTCAGAAGAGGGATTGCCAGGTCATACGGTAACTACATTCTCATTTTTCTGAGGAACCTCCATACTGTCCTCTGGAAAGTTTTATGTATAATTTTGGTTATTTAGTTCAATTCATAAAAATTATGCTCAGTTTAATTGATTAATGGTCATAGAGATAGGTAGATAGATGATAGATAGATAGTCAGGTATTCTTATCTAGATACAGTCACATTCAAAACATTATCAGGCTTTAAATACATTGCCAGCCTCAAAGGATCTGTTGAATCCTTCTTTTAACAGGGGTGATATATATGTAAAGGAAGGAAGGAAGACTAAGGGGGAAGCAACATGGTTCAAAAGGAAGAAATCTGATATATTTTAAAGCAATCTTCATAATTGTTAATTGTATTCTATTTCCCTGCAGGTTTAAATGTTTGCTTGGCTCCTTGGCTGCTGATTAGACAACACAAAATGAATAACTCAACAAACTCCTCTGACAATGGCCTGGCTTTGACCAGTCCTTATAAGACATTTGAAGTGGTGTTTATTGTCCTGGTGGCCGGATCCCTCAGTTTGGTGACTATTATTGGGAACATCCTGGTCATGGTCTCCATTAAAGTCAACCGCCACCTCCAGACTGTCAACAATTACTTTTTGTTCAGCTTGGCCTGTGCTGACCTCATCATTGGCGTTTTCTCCATGAACTTGTACACCCTCTACACTGTGATTGGCTACTGGCCTTTGGGACCTGTGGTGTGTGACCTCTGGCTGGCACTGGACTATGTGGTCAGCAATGCCTCAGTGATGAATCTGCTCATCATCAGCTTTGACAGGTACTTCTGTGTCACAAAACCGCTCACCTACCCTGTCAAGCGGACCACAAAAATGGCAGGCATGATGATTGCAGCTGCCTGGGTCCTCTCCTTCATCCTCTGGGCTCCGGCCATTCTCTTCTGGCAGTTCATTGTAGGGGTGAGAACTGTGAAGGATGGGGAATGCTACATTCAGTTTTTTTCCAACGCTGCTGTCACCTTTGGTACTGCCATAGCAGCCTTCTATTTGCCAGTGATCATCATGACCGTGTTATACTGGCACATATCCCGGGCCAGCAAGAGCAGGATAAAGAAGGACAAGAAGGAGCCTGCGGCCAACCAAGAGCCAGTCTCTCCAAGTCTAGTACAAGGAAGGATAGTGAAACCAAACAACAACAACATGCCTGGTGGTGACGATGGCCTGGAGCACAATAAAATTCAGAATGGCAAAGCCCCCAGAGATGCTGTGACGGAAAACTGCGTCCAGGGGGAGGAGAAAGAGAGCTCCAATGACTCCACCTCGGTCAGCGCTGTTGCCTCTAACATGAGAGATGATGAAATAACCCAGGATGAAAACACAGTGTCCACTTCCCTGGGCCACTCCAAAGATGAGAACTCTAAGCAAACATGTATCAAAATTGTTACCAAGATCCAAAAAGGTGACTCATGTACCCCAACGAACACCACCGTGGAGCTAGTTGGCTCTTCAGGTCAGAACGGAGATGAAAAGCAGAACAGTGTCGCTCGCAAGATTGTGAAGATGACTAAGCAACCTGCAAAAAAGAAGCCTCCTCCTTCCCGGGAAAAGAAAGTGACCAGGACGATCTTGGCTATTCTGTTGGCTTTCATCATCACTTGGGCCCCATATAATGTCATGGTGCTTATTAACACCTTCTGTGCACCCTGCATCCCCAACACGGTGTGGACAATTGGCTACTGGCTTTGTTACATCAACAGCACTATTAACCCCGCCTGTTATGCTCTCTGCAATGCCACTTTCAAGAAGACCTTTAAACACCTTCTCATGTGTCATTACAAGAACATAGGCGCTACCAGGTAAAACCTCTTCAGGAAGAAGGGCGTTGGTCAAGAGCTTAGGAAAAAGAAAAGGGGTAAAAGAGCTAGTTTTAAAAATCTCTGCCATTGCACTTTATAGTCTTATGATGGATGTGCAGTTAAGGAGCCCAGCAGTGACACTCTTATTGTGCCTATGCTCCAGTGTGAGAAACTCGCACCTTATAAACCCTGTCAACACAGGACCAGTGAGACCATGAAAGAGACATGCTGGATTGTGGATTGAAGGGATGGCCTACGTTTACTCAGTCTCTTGAAGAAGGGCTTCTGAATCTACTATTTTATCCTCCACACAGGAGAAGAATAACCTCACTCCTTTTTTTTTTCTTCTTCTTTTTTTCTTTTTGGTTCCCATGTGTTCATATAAGGATGAAAGGCCACAGTTACAAGCTAACATGGAGACTTAAACATAAAGAAATAGACATCATACGGTGGGGAAGTGAAGCAAGAAAATCCAGACAGATGTAGAAACGGTCTCCAGAGTGCTGAGCCTGTATTATCTTTTTGTTACGGTTTTATTAGGAGGATTGCAATGTAATAAATCATTATTTTTTTTAAACCTTTCCACTTTCCCACCATAAAAAGAAAGCCAACAAACAAACAAACGAACAAAACTCAACTAGGTCACTGTTATTTTTCTCATTATTGCTTTTGTGTTTGGACTTCCCTGTTCCACATTGTATAAGGGCAAATTCTACAGGCCGTTCACTAAATTCCAACCAGAAATGGCCATGAAAATGGGCATTTCCCCCTGCCCACTGTGTCCTTTGCATTGTTTGAGGGTATAAGAGCCTATAAGGATGTAGTTCACTTATGATCCTTTAGGTACAATGTTTTCACCAATCTGATTTTCTCCTAAATTAATCTCTTATTTGAATAGAATAGCCTCCCAATACATAAGCATGCTTGAGGAGCCAAAATGTTTTTCTTTTTTTTAATTACTGTTTCATAAAATTAAATAATGGTCATTCCATCTGAATAAAGTTTCCTGAGGCCAGACAAGTTTTGAAATAAGATAATGGAAGATGGAAAGAGCAAGTAGTCTGTTTCCATCTGCATCTGCCGGACTTGTGTACAAAATGTGAAACATGACCTCCTGGTCTTTGTCAGCAGGGGGAAGATGCTGCTTTTTCCTTTTGGAATTCTAAATAAGATTCAGGTACTCACGTGGCACCAGTGACTTCTGGGTCAGTCCCAAGAGATTAAGGCCTTCTGTTCAGTGCCTTCTGAAGGCTGATATTCAATTTATAGTCAAGTGAGGTTGTTTATAATGTTCATATGGCCCAGTGGAGTAAAAAAAGAATAATCAGAAATATTACTGAAACCACATGTTCCATATTCTTCAAATTGTCAGTGTTTCCTAAAAGTTTCTTATCTTTAAAGGGCCAGGTGAGCTCAGCAGAATCTGAAACAAGAATGTAGGTGGTTGTACCTATGTCACTTGCTACCACTTCTTGAATTACAGACCATAAAAAGTCGTATCAGAAACTAATACATAAATAGTGGCTTCATAAAGAATCTTGTCTGTGTAGAGCCTTTTTGTTTGGCAACCCCAAATAAATATATGACATATTGTCCACATCTAACTAGTTATTTTTATTCATCATTTGTTTCCTTACAACATTTGCTATTGTCTTCCAATTAGATGTTCTAAAGATGGTCCAATCAATAGAAATCAAACTCATAAAGACCTTTGCAAATTCTGTATTTTGCCCTTTAGATTTATGGATTTTATGATATCTTGACCAGGAATATCTATGTGAGTTGCATGGTGAATTTGTCAGTGTTAGACTTTAGTACTCTAGAGTTTTCTCTAAACATTTTCTCTGACATGCTTCATTGATGGCATCTTAACAGTTTAGAGAGTTAAAAAAAAAAGCACAATGTAAACAACAACAAAAAACAGTCACTAAGAAGCAAATTGCCAACAATATTTATATTTAAGTTTCCTTTTATAAAATAAGTTCTTATTTTAATAACTTCAGTCATTTCCTCCCCAAATGTCTAAACATAAAGCATCAATTCATACAGATTCCTTTACATCATTGTAAATTTTACGTTTTATGTCTATATTTATTTTTATTTTATTTCTTCAAATTGACAAATAAATTGAGTGGCAAGAACATCAAGCCAATGGAGTTTTTGGTCTCCTGCAAACAAAGCAATGGACTGACTGAATATTTCACTCATTAACTTATACCATTATGGGGTAGAGTCAGCTCTAGTCGGGATGAATGCTTTGGATTCGACGATTCTGGATGGCAGATTTGGGTCTCTTTTTGTCCGTGTGACAATTCAACTCCCTCAAGTCAAATCGCCTGTTACTATCCTTTGCCCTTGCCTCCTTCCTTTTCTTCCTTTCATTTCTAATCTTTTTCGTGGCCACCACAACCTTATTTAAAGAGAAACCATCAAGTATTAAAGAAAGGAACTGAAGATAGACTGACACATCATGGATGCTTTGCCAACCAGAATCAAAAAAGGGAAATGCTGACAATTCATAGATGATTAGAAAGGTATGGAGACTATGGTCAAAGGTTTGCACTAACACCTGCTGGTTTTGCCTATTTCAGTGGCTTTCACCCAGGGATGATTTTGCCGCCCCAGGGGACATTTAACAATGTGTGGAAACATTTTTGGTTGTCACAACTGGGGAGAAGGCTATTGGCATGCAGTGGATAGAGGCCAGGGATGGCCTCTAAACAGTTTGCAATGCACAAAATACTCTCCCCCCAACTAAAAATTATTTGACTCAAAATGTCAATAGTGCCAAAGTTGAGAAACCCTGGTCTATTTCAAAGAATTTAGAGCTTGCTTTGTATAAGTGGGAATATAATCCTGTATCACTATTAGAATATCAAAGCAAATTCCTCACCGGTTTGAAAAAGATAATGCTCACCAATTGTGTATCAGTCACACTGTCATCCTTTGACGCTGGTGTATTTGTAATTCATAGGCTGGGTAAGCAGGCCGTACCTACATATTGAAAATCACCAGACCAGGCACACAGCACATTGTTTCCAACACGTGAATGTCAGATTATGATCACCACAGAGTCCATCCAGTCAATTGAGTTTTCAGTACTTGGCCATTAAAATGGTTGCAGTTGCTGTGGTTAGTTTCTATTGGAGCTGACATTTTTCCTTTCAAAAACATTAAGAGCCTCTTACAGAAACAGTGTAAATCCTCTTCTTTGCTTTCACTGGAAGGCTGAATATCTCTCAAGAATTACTTCTCTCCTCATAGCAATAATGTAAATATCACAGAGTGGTCTCATAAGAAGAGCAGATTAAGAATGTGAAAAAGTCAGGTCATTTCTTCAAAAAAGTACCAATTGTCCTTCTACCAGTTCATCATTAACTTAATGGCAGATCCCAAGTGTTAGGATGAAGTCTCCAACATAGTAAGCCCCAAGGGATAAGCTTTCCCCTTTGGATATGGAAGCCGGAGGTCCCACCTACTCCTGCTCTTGTCTATTCACTGCTTTTTTGCTCCTGAAGATCTGACACCGGGGGAGATGGGAGTTCAAACTGTTGACAACATACACTTAGAAATGCAATCTACTTTTATTTTCTCCTACTTAGTTCATTGATAGTGGCCTTTCCCCCAGTTTAATAATATCCCTTTCAACAACCACAGCACTGGTGTTGCAAATAGATTAGGGAAGCACCCAAAGCTGGATGAACTGTGCAAAGTGTATTTTCAGCATGTATATACAATACCATGCCTCTTCAATATGCTTCTCTTAAAAGGGTGCACGCTGCAGCATGAACTGTGTGCATATTTAATGTATCTTCCTGGAATATGCTGTATGCTTAATATACATATTCTATAAAGTAATGAATTGTATAATAGGAATACATATTTCTGTATGCAAATAAATATGTTATACACAAAATCTTAATATGCGATATGGTATATGTTTTCAGAGTAATAAGAATATCTTTTATATGCCTAATTTTCAAAGAAAGTAGTATTTGCTTTTGAAGAAGCAGCCAAAATCCTACCCATATGACTATTAAACTGTTTTATACCTTTTGGAAGAATGGCACTAATTTTAAATATCTCGTGAAGGACTATATTAATAAATCTTTGCTAGTGTTCCCCCCTGTGACCATACCCTTTGCTTCTGCACTTTTTTTTTTTGAGGTCTAAAAATATATTTAGATGTTTATATATTTTTCAATCATGATCTTTTATAAAATTGTATTCTTCATTAAATTTATTGGGGTGACATTGGTTAGTAAAATTACATAGGCTCCAGGTGGACACTTCTGCAGTCCTTGGTCTATGTGTTGCTTTGTGTGCTCACCGCCCAGAGTCTGGGGGTATGGCTCTCCCTTGGCTGCTCCTGCACTCCTGACAGGCCTCTGACTAGCATCTTCCTGGCTGTTACTGTTTCAACAGCTGTGTTGATCTCACGTCTGATTGCCTGATGAGATTGCAGCCAATTCATTGACATACAGCTTCGTTCGCCTCCAAATTAACTGATTTTTGGCAAATAAAAAATAATCACACGGGGAGGAAAGGATGACCTTCAGAATGTTTTTCATTCTGAAAAACAAGGTAAAAAATTATGCAAACCCAGTATTTTATAAACTACTCTTTTCAGTTTGGGTCCAACACTGCATCCTGTACATTAAATATCAGTAACTTTAAGTGTAGCATGTTGCAGGTTCCAAGAAATTACAAAATAGATGACTTGTCTCTGAATGTCCTACATTTTCTCCACAGCGATTCTCTTGCTTGTTTTTGTTGTTGTTGTTGCCCACTCAATTACCCACGTTCCCCAGAACATTTCCTTTGGCCCATTAGCATGAGTCCTTAGTTAGCAAATATTGTTATGATATTAGTAGATACTGGTATACAATGCCAAGAGATGTTTGCATTTTAATAGAAAAATCATAAACACTGAATATTTGAAAGATTCTTATTAGTCTTTAGGGACCAAGGTATGCAGTGGGAGAGACGTTTACCAATGAATTCTAGTTTTCTTAAAATTTTATGACGTATTTCAATGCCAATTTTCTTTTTTTTTTTTTAATTCATTTTTATTGTTAGACTTATTGGGGTGACATCTGTTAGCAAGGATTACATAGGTTTCAGGCATACAATTCTACAGTGCATTGTCAACTTGATGCATAATAAGTTCACTTTTTAAGTTTCTCCTTCTATGCACAATCCATCCTTGTGAATTGTTGTCCTTCATCTGAACCAAAATTACTTCTAGAAAAAACAATGGAAGAAACATTTGAGTTTTCTATTAATATCAGTTCTCATTAGTTTCTTATTGTTCTAGTGAAATGTTTTCATTTCATTTTCTGGAATTTGAATTGAATACTGTATCGATTAATTGTTAAATGCTATTCCTGACTAGGTGGTTATAAATACTGAGACAGGAAAAACATCTGGCCATCATAAAGGAAGCATTTTCCACTTTATAACATGCATGTTATCAGTCTTTCTCAACCAAAAATGGGCAAGCAGAGCGTGGTAAGTTGTGGAACATATTAAATAGGTGACATTCTAGAAAAGCAGTTCTTTGGCTTAAACATACTCACACAGTAAATCATGGGAAACTGCAAAGGCAAAACAGGCACTCATCTCCTGTGTTTGCACCGTATACCCAGAGGTCATCTGTGTCCTTAAAGCATAACTTGACGGGAAATGTGGGTTATCTTTGGAGGTTTTCTCAAAGAGGTTTTTGTAAAGAGTCTCATATTTTTAATCTTTTTTAAAAAACCTCTATATTGTTTTCCATAGTGGCTGCACCATTTTGCAATCCCATCAACAGTGCACAAAGTTTCCTTATTCTCCACATCCTCGCCAATACTTGTTCGTTGGTCTATTGATAATGGCCATTCTGACAGGTCTGAGGTGATAGCTCACTGTGGTTTCAATCTTCATTTCCCTGATGATTAGTGATATTGAGCATGTTTTCATATGTCTACTGGGCATCTCTGTCTCCTCTTGGGAGAAACGTTTATTCAGTTCCTCTGCCCATTTTTTAATCGGATTTTCTTGTCTTGGTGTTACGTATATCTCTGCTAGAGAAGACATTGAACTGTTGGGTCAGCTAAGTGTTATGGAAAAAATATTCTTCTCTTCATGCCATGATCAGTAAACTGAAGAATTTTCTTATAGTTGTTAGGATCATGTGAGTTTTAGCTTAGTATCTGCCACCAATATATCCCAGTCGTCTGAAGGCCATCTCTTTAGTGCATGGCAGTCATTACATGGAGTCATGGTAAAACAAACAAACAAACAAATAAACAAACAGCATGCCTAGGTTGGAGAAATCCATTATAACAACTAGGAAATGTGGGTATCCCTAAACATTATACAACTATATAATATGGTGCTTTTATTGTTAACATGACTATTTAGAAAACTGAGGAGAAACAAGAGATACTTTCTGAGCATTTCCTTCTGAAATCCCTCTCAGATATTCTTTTTAGGCTGACAGCTCTTTGTGGATGATTTTAAAACATAGGAGTGATATTTACCGTGAATATGGAATAAATGATCAAAAAGTCAAAATGTCTGGGATACTGAATTAATAAACAAGAAGTCAGACATGCATGTCCTATCTCGCAGAAAAAGTAAGATTACCAACCGAATTATTTTTGCTTTCATTGGGATTCTCACTATTCCAGATTATTAATAAAGAAATACAGAGGACCATTTGAAAACTAGATATTAAGTGATTGAGTAAAACCATCTTATTTTTTTCCTCAATCCTTTTGGGTAACTTAACCTACATAAAAAATATAATTTGAACAACTTTGTATTAAAGCAGAAAATAACCCATTAAGAATGAAACAGGAGTAATAAAAATATGAGGTCTTGGTGGGGGAAATAAACAACTTAGAAGCTCTTTCAAAGGAATAACAATAAATATTTAATTGACCTTCTTTCTTTTTTCCAAATTTTTTGCATTTCATTTTTGGCATGTTTACTTCCTTCATCTCTTTTTAGTATTTTTGTTAAGGTTTTTACTAATGTGTTTTTAGAAGTAATTTTTATAAATGTTTTGAGAGGCAAACATAAAAATTACTCTTTCCCTTGAGCCTGTTTTGTTTTTTGATTTTTTCCTTTAAGTTAATATTGCTACTCCAAAAAGGAAAAAAAAATAACTGCTTATAATGTCACATATGCTTCATATATCAAAACAAAAACCACAGCAAAAACATGGACAAAAGGCAGAATTACAGCTTTACATGAAAAAATAATTCTGTGTAACGATGGTTTCCATATGTAATCGTTCCTGAACAATGTGATGTTTGTTTCCTCCGGTCATATAGTTGTTCACAGTGTGGTGGACACTGGCCCTCGGTCACCCTGAGAAGAATTCTGGACATATTGGCATGCTATTTCAAACCAGGCCCTGTGGAGACTGGAGCAGCTACAGCCATCAACTGGGAGCTTCTCATGATTAACGATCAGGCCCATGTCAAGAAGTTAAAGGCCTTTGTTGAACACGGAGTACGTGAGAAACTACATTGTCACGAGCTTGGGAGAACTGAAGAGAAATAAAATTGTTGAAAATTGCAGATGCAATGAAAAAAGGAGCCAAAGTTTATGCTCAGGATACACACGTTATCTATTATAATAGGAAGCAAATTTTAACAAATACAGTAGTAGTCCTTCATCATATACAAGTTAACTGTGCAACCGACAAATTAGAATTATAAGGTTACGTCAGCTGTAATTCCTACAAATTTATCGTGGCAAAGGATCCTGGTACCTTCCTTGTTCCCATTGTTTGGCTTTTTATTTAAGAGGAAGAAAGATTGTTCATGTGAGAGAAACACCCACATAGTATATAGAGTCCTAGTTTTTCTATAATCCTACATTAAAAGACAATTAATGTATATGAATTCCAAAACACATAGATTATTTAATAAAGGAAATGTACACATTGGAATAACCGAAGACTGTATATTCTTAAAAAAACATTTTATAGTGTATAAATTATTCACTTTTTTTAGGGTCTTTAAAGATAATCCAATTTACGTGTGAATAGGATTAGAGGTATAGACATGTGATTGCTAGAAATTACATATATTTATACAAATCTGTATAATTTATATATATTTTATTTATAGAAGGAAATGCACATGTTTAAGGAGATGGTAGTAGGAATTTAATAGAAAGTGGTTCACAAATACAAGGAATAAGGTATGTACCAATGGAAAATATTCCACATACCAAAGGAGAGTTGGCTAAGTGTTGATGATGCATGCGTGCAAAGACATTCCAACTTCCAAATTCAGAGGGGAGGAAGTGGTGGTGCCAAATGCCAGAAATACTTGGAGGATGATAGCAATTACATGCTGTGTCCTTGGATGTCTTTCTGCCCAGCCGTATTCCTAAATGAAGCACTATACCAGTCAGAAAAGTCAACAATAGCATGATTTTCATATGATTCATCATGTTTAGAACACTTTTGTGAGCATCTTGAAAGAGGTACTCTCGAGCCCTCTAAGGAAAAACACCTTCTAGCTCAAATTCCTCATTTGCTGTAGTACTAATTTCAATGCAAATTAGGGAGAGCTCTGGCTCTACCCTTGAAAACGTTCCTTTAATCTATTGGATGAAAACTGTCCCAGGGCACCCTTTCTGTCCTCTGCTTTCTATTTTCAAATATCTAAAATATTGGACAGAGGGACTACAAATTTGTTCAGGTTTCTAGAAGTACTTGGTGGGTTAGGTGTGTAGAAAACCTTTCCTCTTTTTTGTTTACTTTCTCCAAATTATTTACTTTGAGATATTGATCTGGAATTCATTTCCTTCTCCCAAACAAAGAGAAGCAAGTCAAACCCCACACAAACTAATACCATATGTTCTCAAGTATACATAGGCCAAGAAATGCAATGGGGAGTGGGCTTAGCGATGACACTTTATGCCAGGGAAGTAGTGCCAACCCCAGGTCTAGGAAAGGATTCATTCACACATATTCATTCCCTCAATAAACTCAGATCCTTTGAATCTCAGGATTGGTCAACACATCATTTGCCATTCTCATTTCCATCTGACCTCCCTGCCTATCATACAGTCTTAGTTAACGTCAGCCTTCCCAGCAATGGGCAGTTCAAGTTCCTCAAGTCTTAATACTTGGCTCCCTCTCATTTCATTATTCTCTCCTGACGTGATCTCATCCATAACCTCAGCTTTTATTACCATCTTAAATGTGGTAAGGCATCAATATTATCTCCGTCTCAATGTTCTCCACTGAACCAAACCTAACTCACTGACTCAGAGCCCCTCTGGGAAATCTCAAAAGTACCTCAAACTCACCATGTATAAAAACTTACATGTGGGGTTTTACCCACAAAATGGACCCTATCCTGCTCTTTCTTAACCCATCATCTATTCAGTTGCACAAAATGGAAACCATGGTATTGTCCTTGACTTTGTCCCTTAATCACGCTGCAGGTCCTCCCAGTTTTACCTCATAAATATCAAGTCTGTCAGATTGATAGACTTCTCCCATTTCTACTGATGCCACTACATATGCAAGTGACCTAACTGATCTTGCCACACTACTTGGACCCCATCCCATCCTTCTCGTACTCTGCAGCCACAGTGATCTTTCCAGAAGGCAAATCTGAACACGTTACCTCCCTGCTTAAAACCTATTAGCAAGTCCCTCTTTTGATATCATCCAGCCTCCTGTTCACTTGCTGAGATCTTCCCTTTTCTCCCTCCTCACCTTTCGCCACACTCCCAGGTGATTTTGTTGTTCTTGCCACATTGCACAAGTCACAGTTGCCCCCATCATGCTCTCTTCTGCCAAAGGACCTTTGCATATGCACTTGGAACAACTTTACTTGGAAATCTCTTCTCACCCTTCATTACCTGGTTAACCCCTAATAATCCTTCACGTCACAAACCAAGGATGGCATTTTCAAAAATGTCTCCTCGGACTTAGTTCTAACTACATCAAATCCTCCACTATAGCACCCATAGCATTTTTCATAATAGCAATTTTATTTACATGGTTATTTGCACAAATGTTTGTCTCTGCCTATGGACAGTAAGCTTTACCTGTGTGAAGACTGTTTCTGCATTTGTCCACTTAAGCCATTGTCTGATACGTGGTCACTGGTTGTTCCCTTCTTCTCTAACACTTTTCTCCCCTTACTGGACATTTGACCTTGAGAAAGTCATTTCATTTCTTCATATGTAAATATAACCAGTGTGTGTGTGTGTGTGTGTGTGTGTGTGTGTGTGTATGTGTATGTATGTGTGTGTGTATATATATATATATATACACACAGTATTGCTATAAATTATACATATATTTACGTAAGCAATATTTTGAGGATTAGGAGTAACTAGAATTTGACAATTTCCTCGCAGAGTGCCTAACAAAGAGGGCACACCATAAAAGCTGTATGTATATTCAGAACACTTATTATAGTGGAAGACTCTTAATAGAGTACAAAGGTTCCAGGGCTTTTCAATCTGTGCTTTACAGATTCCTAAGTATCCCATCATCCCAGACAGTGCTGCACTAAAACAAGGCAAGCTTCTGGGAGCTTGGGACCACTTCCTCAACCAGAGAATTAACTTTGAACCACCCGGGATGCCATTATCTTTCTTTTAGTGACAGGGTTCAAATTCATTCATGTAGTTTTTGGCTTGAATAATCATACATATCTCTGTAATAAGATTATTGACATCTTACACAAATAGAGCTCATTTTATATGCCAGTCATCTTATTACTCAGATCTGGTCATAATCAAATGAGAAGTTGTTATTATATCCATTTTATATAATGAGGAATTGGAGCCTATGTAAGACCAAGTAATTGCCCAAGATCACAGCTGGTATGTGTCCAGCCTAGCCTCAAATCCTAAAAGTCATTTCTTAGAAGCAGGAAGCACATAGAAGCAGCTTGCCTGGGTTTCTTGGGTCCAATTTACACTGGCCGACCTGGTGTAATTAATTATGTCTCTTATTCCCCACCCCCAAAATACATAGCAGTGCAACTCTTGGGTATTTATAGCTTTGGATAAGGCAGAATATTTTTTCCCTTAAACCCTCCCAAGTTTCTTACAGTTATTGAAATTTTTTAAACTTCTATTAACTTTGTCAGAGACTCTGACATTAGCCTTCAAATAGTTATTACCACCCTCAGACAAAACAGTGAAACCATCAGTGGAACAAAGTGCCCATTTATAAAATGCCTACTGACTTTTTCAGCAAATTTAACACATTTTACCCAAGCTAATCCTTTTATCTACTCTTAGAAGTGGTCATTATTACCCCCTTACTCAGGTGAAGAATATGTGACTTACAAAATTAAATGATTTGGCCTTCGCCAATTTGATTGCCTGTAAATAAGAAAATAAATTGCTCTTTCACTTATAAAAGAGCACATTCAGGCCATAGAAAATGAATAGGTAATAGATTTCATGTGTGCCTAAAGTAGAGGCTATTATATATTTCTTCCCTAATAAGTTCAAGTTTGTAAGGAAACTTTTAGGGGCCACTCTCAGGCATGAGTCAAGATTTTGAAATGCTGTCAGGGGTAAGCAGATGCTACTTGAGTCATATCAGCACTGACCAATTGGCTACATCACCCCTAAATGGCTTGTGGGGCTGGCTATAGAATCCAATGATTTAATTTTCAAAATTTATTTCAAAGTAGTGTATCCATTGAAATGACTACTATCTTGCTTTTCAAAATAGTTCAAGATCTGCCCAATTTGCTAAAATTAACATCTTTACTATTTTTTGTGAGAGAGAGAGTGAGAAAAATCACAGTTATCTTTAGAAATATTCTAGGATAAATTCTGATGAAGCTGCTTGAGGTTTTCAAATTAAATTATTGAATCTGAAAGCTGAGCCTGTAGTTTTCTTTTCTCCTTATCCACTCCCAAGAGCACTAATCCTATTTCTTACACTAATGGCCTCAGGAGTCAGAAACAATTTTTCAACTCAAAGTAAAGTCAGACCTGTAAGAAAAGTCAGATAGAAGAGACAGGCTGGTGCTAAGGACTGTAGCAAACCATCTGATCTCATTAATGAGTGACAGAGTTGAGCAGACAGTTGAAGGGAACAGTAGATAAAGATGTGTCCAGTAAAAGTTGTCCTAGTACAGAGCACGCAATAAGGAGGGGACTTTATCACTGGTCATTAAACAGAGGTCTAACATCTGGATACCTGACCACATATAGCAAAGCATGTCAGATATTTTTCTTTATCCCCTCCCAATGGATTCCCTTCTCCATCCTGACCTGTGAATTCTGGAAGCTGATTTGTATGCACTGAATTAGCATGCTTCTTTTGCCTCTAGTTTCTAGTTGGAGTCACCCAGAGGACCTTGCAGGACGTCAGAGAATAAGGGATGGTGAGATCATATTTATTTTCCTGGACTAACTTCTTTTTGGTCTACCATAACTTGACTGTGTCCTGCTACAAGAGACCTGTTTAGGTGGTCTCTCTGGCTTCAATAACTTACCCGGCCCTTAGGTGCTCAAGCCTAGGGATGGTAGTGACTCTTCACTGTTACTAGCCCTAGGGTCTTGCACTCGTTAGATTTCTTACACACACATGCCCTTTACTTTTGGAAGTAGTACCTTTATTCAGCTTTCCTCAAAGTACCTAGTTTTAATGGACTATTACCAATGATGTCCCTAAGTGATAAGCAAGAAATGTTCATCAAACTAGAAGAAGAGTGACAGTCTGTAATTTCCATGAAATGTTTAAAAAGGTAATTTAGGACTCCAGTTCTGAAGCAGTGAATTTAAAAGGAAGAATATCTGGACAGAGACTAAAGACTAGAAGAACTATTAAATATCCATTGTTTTTTTGGAATTATGATCTAATTTGATGAGATGGCCAAACAAATCAGGAGCTAATTACTATCAATGCTTTAATTTCTTCATAAAATTAGTTATTCAGCTAATACTTATTGAGTGGAAATTCTATGCCTGGCTTTGCATGAAGTGCTTGAGCACTGCACAGGGAAAAGGCAAACAAGCCTCTCCATTGTGGAATCTGTGTGGCTAAAGAAGAGTGAGTGGAGGGAAGTCTGGGAGATGGTCTCTGTCCTCAGCTATGGAGACTGGGTGAGACCATATTAAAGATGTTCAACATTATGCCAAGCAGTTAATGGGTTTTGAAAAGGGGTGGCATGTGATCAGATTTAAGTTTTTAAAGTACCACTCTTGCAGTATGTAGACAATGGGTGGTGATGAACCCAAAGAGATCAGGGAGGGGATTATTAGAGTGGTCAAGATTTCTTCTTGGAATAGGGGAGTGATTGAATGTGTTATGTGCTGACATAGCTAATGTTCTTTCTTATGAATGATTTTCAGAAACACCTAAACTTTAATCACTTAACCATGGTGGCTTCTACCATCTGGTTTGTGCCAGAAATGTATTACCTAACTAAAATGAATATTTGTTTAATTTTTTGTTCTGTCTGATCTTGTTTTGGTGAACAATCTTTAAGGAAATGTTTAAAAACATTTAAACCAGGTTTCCGTGACTGTTTATGCTACTATTTTGAAATAATCATTCACCATTATGATCTGAAATCATGTAAGATTAATATATCCTCTTTAAAACAGAAGATAAAGAAGCTCTACGTAAGTAATAAGTAACAATGAATAAAATGAAACAATAAATGAATATTTAGGAAAATATTCAATAGTTTCCTAAAATATTTACTCGTGATCTGAAAATCATATTATCAATTGTTTTACATGGATAGACCTAGAGGTTATTATGCAAAGTGAAATGAGTCAGACTGAGAAAGACAAATGCCATATGATCTCACTTACTTGTGGAATCTAAAGAACAGAATAAATGAACAAACAAAACAGAAATAGACTTTGATAGTTGTTAGATGGGAGGGGGATTGGGGATTGAGAAAGGTGAAAGGATTAGGAAGTACAAATTGGTAGTCACAAATAGTCATGGGGAATGTGAAATGCGGTATAGGGAATATATGAATAATCAATAATGTTGTAAAAACTATGCATAGTGTCAGGTGAGCACTAGATTTTTTTTGTGGAGTACACTTCACAAGTTATATAAATGCCAACCCACTGGGCTGTACACCTGAAAATAGTTGAAAAAAATATTGAATGCCCACTATAATTTTAAAAAGTTATATATAGTCATAGAATGTAGAGTACAGCATAGGGAATATAGTCTATGGTATTGTAATAGCTATGTGCAGTGTCAGATAGATAGTAAACCTGTTGGGGTTACCACTTTGTGAGGTGTGCAAATGTCTAATCATTATGTTGTTTTATACAGCTGAAACTAATTAAAAAAAATTATATTATCAGTTGTTTTGATTGGAATGTTGAATAGACCAATAAAAACCATAGAAGGAATTACTAAGGAATTTATATTTTGAGACTTTGTAGTTATTGCAATATATAGGCAACAGAACTGGTCCTAACATTATGCAGGGGTGAATTTCTTCCTATATCTGAAGTATGGGTTAGCTATCTTACTATTTCAAAATATTTGGAATTATTTCCCTAAGTTTGGGAAAGTCTCTTATTTTATTTAAATGAAAAATTATCTGTGAGAAAACCTAAAATATTCTCTATTTTTGAATTTTTTTTTTTTTACCTTTTGCTTTTGTTGGTTCTGACCTCCTTGTCAGGGGGAAAATACGTGTCAATTTTAATATGTTCCTTTCTCAATCAAACATAATAATGTGTCTGGTTTATTTTTTATCTCATTCCATTTAGTTAAAAATGCTCAAAGATTAGAGGCTAAAAACACATTATAATGTCCATTTATCTCAAGGAAAGTTAAAGTTCTTCACAGACACTGTCAGTTACAGAATACCCTGTGGAATGGCTATTTTCATCTGTCCTCTTTTTTCATCTCATGTATCTGAGAAAGATGTTTTAGGAAACTACCACATTGATATCCAACGCACAAAACATGAAGGAAAAGATTTTTATGTTTGTCTTTGAATCTATGTTATACAAACCTTCTTTAAAAAGGCTAAAAGACAAACTAAACATTATTTGCAATATATAAATATATATGAGAAATACATATTTTAAAAACAATTAATATCCTTAATATATAAATAGCTTTTGAAAATCAATAGCAAAAGATGAGACTTACAAAAGATTGGCACAAGACATGAAAAGGCAACCATCCAAAAACAAATATAAATTAAAGATTATTAAATATATAAATATTTTCACTCTCATTCTTTTTTGTTTTAATTGTTAGACTTATTGGGGTGACATTGGTTAGTAAGAATTACATAGGTTCCAGGTGTACAATTCTACAGTGCAACGCCAACTTGAAATATGTCATAATGTATTTCAACAAAAGCATAAATTATTTTCAGGTTATGGCTCAGTTTGTAAGTAAATTTTTGTTTTCTTGAGAAATTTGACAATTTACAATAAAACCCCCCAAGAGTATTTTTCTTTCCAATAGAGAAAACAATTCAAACAAATAGAAGGTTGTTTGAAAATATTGAAAAAATAAACAAGCCTTTAGAAGATGGACAAAAAAGATAAAAGCTACAAATTGCCTATATCAAGAATTAAATAGGACATATCACTAGAGATCCTGCAGATATCCAAAGGACAATTAGGGAAGGCTACAAACAACACTACATATAGAAATTTGATAACTTAGATTAGTCACCTCCTTGAAACACAAATAAGCACAACTTACTATAAAAGAGATCATTTTAATATCTCCATACTATTAAGGAAATTGAAGTTACAATTTTAAAATATCTGAAAAGAAAAATCTCTAAGCCCAGATGTTTTCATGCAAAATTTCCACAAATATTTAAATGAAATTAATAGCAATTATATTCTATCTCTACCAGAAAAAGGAAGAGACAGAGCACTTTCTAACACATTCTATGATATCTTAGTTCTAAAACTAGGTAAAGCATAAAAAAAGACTGCAGACCAATCAATATCCATCATGAATACAGATTCAGAAATCTTTGGCAAAATATGAGTTAATAAAATTCAGCAATATATAAAAAGACTTATTCACTGTGATTAATTGTGCTTTATTCCAAGGATGCAAGGCTGATTCAATATTTGAAAATCACTCAATGTAATCAATCACAGCAATAGAATAAAGGAGAAAAATCACATGACTATGTGATCCAGAAAAAAAGTATTTAACAAAATTCAATACCATATAATAGCTTGGGATTGTATATTTTTAATCAGCATAATTCTCTGGGGAATTCATTCAGGTTTCTGTGTTTTTGAATAGTTCAGGGCTGGGCAAGATGTCGATCGTGGTCCACTTGGTGGACCACCAAGCAATTTTGGGGTGACTGCCTGAATAATAAAATAGCTAGTGGACTGCAACACTTGGAGAAGTAGACTTTGCCCTAAAAACGTCTATCCAGTCCTGGAATACAAGTAATACATTCCATTTATTGCTGAGTAGTATTCTATAATTTAAACATACCACAGTTTAAAATTCACCTGTTAAAAGACATCTATCTGGGTTGTTACCATTTCATAGCTATTACAAAGTTGCTATAAGCATTCACGTGGTGCAGGATTGAGTGTGAACTTAAGTATCATTTCTTTGGGTTAAATGCTCAGGAGTGTAATTGCTGTGTTGGATGGTAAAAAATGTTTGGTGTTTAAGAAATTTCTGATCTGTTTTCTAGCATGGCTGTACCATTTTCCATTCCTATCAGTAATATATGAGTGATCCTATTTTGACGACATCCTAATTTGCATTTAGTGGTGTCAAACGGATCTATTTCTTACGGTGTAGTTTCCCTCAATATCATTCACTGCATGAACTACTCCACAGATATGGCACCTTGGCAGTAGGCTATGAATCAAGGAACTGTACATAGTTGCCCTTTTAAAGTTCTTTCTATTCTGATGAAAATTAAGGGTTGGTCAACTATGAACTAGAGCAAGGATATTTAGGAGACACCATCTGAATACAATATCTAGCTGACCAGAGATACTCAACTGAGTTTCCAGGTGCTATCATATACTTCACCACTTCATGACTCCTGAGGTCCTTGTCTCATGAATTAAGCTTATGATGTCAGCTAGTGGGCTAGTTCATCATTTACAGTGATGTTGCAAAGTTTGGGATACCATTTAATGTCAAAATCTTCTCTACCACTTTCGTAAAGAATACAGTGTATAATTTTATCCAAATAACCTCAAACACTCAGTTTTCACCAATAATTGAGAAGCATACTGTTCTAGAAAAAAAATCTACATAATTAATCATAAAAACTTCAGTTACATTTGAGTTTAATGATGAATAAGCCTCAGTACCTTTTTGAGTAGATTTGCTCCTCAAAGGCACTGTAACTTCAATCTGAAAAAGTTTATTTCAAACAGAAAGGTAGCAGGTACTTTTAAATGCTGCTCTCAAAATTTTAATCTGAAATATAGAAATAATTAATTCCTCCTTTCCTCTACACACTCTAAAAGTACATCTGAGTTCATGCAATTTGTTAAGGAAAGCTCCTTTGCCTACAGACCCCAGTGTTCCCTGGGTGAAAATTCTGCTCTGGTTTTTCAAATAAATGCCCTCAGCTCTAGTGGGATAACCATGCATTTTAAGAATTTCATTTAGCCTGATAGTAAACTCTTTAGCTACAATTAAAAATTAATTATAAACAGCTGTTCTGTTTAGGAACAAAACCAGGATGATGATATTGTAAAATTAGACTGAAAGTCTATTTCCCCTTCCTTCTCTATCAAAGGCCTAAGACATTGTTCTTCATTTTTAAATTTGGGGTTGTGGGTGGGGGAGGTAATCATTAAACTGGTAATGCACCAGGGCCAGATGGAGTGCCCTTTGTTGATCCTAACTGGAATTATAATGCCCCAGGTGGGATGGCCAGGAATGCCAAATTTAGAAAACCCTTATTAGGGGCATGAGAAAAGGAATACAAAAACCTGTGGATTATGAGACACTTAGAACAGTAACCTAGGACAAAGATGAAAAGCCTGGCTAACTTTTATAGCCAGCTGGAAGAGGCCTTCTGAAAATACACACATGTGGATCCCTCCTCTCCTACCGACACAACCCTAATAGGACATTTCATTAGCCAATCTGCCCCTCATATCAGGTGCAAGCTTCAAAAGCTACAAATGGGGCTTCAGACTAATCAGAATGTACAATTAGACATGGCCTTTATGGTCTACAATAACTGGGATCTCGAGGAGGGAAAAAGGGAACAGCATAAGGACAAGCAACAAGCCAGAATTATGGCTGTCACAATTGGCAAAGCCCTTGGTACCCAAAAGAAGTCCAAAACCCAGTCAGGGAAAGATGAGACAGAAGGCCCTTGCTTCAAATGCAGGCAAGTTGGACGCTGGGGGAGGCATTGCACTAAGTCACCTCCGGGTCCTGTTAACTATGCCAAAATACTGGTACTGTCCCTGGTACTGAAGAATTGAGGGCCCACTCGCCTGCAGTGGTGACTGGCCAGCCAAGACCCTAGTAGGGCAGAACAAAAACCTGAGTGACTGAAGCGGCCCTGGGCTGCCCTCGTCTCCCCTGTTCGGGAAATCGGGCAATCTTAGACGTCGTGGGTAAGCAAATTCGATTTCTTCTAGCTACAGGGACTACTTCCTCTGTTCTCCCTGCATAGCCAGCAACACCCGCCACACGAACTACAATTGTTATAGGGGTAGAAGGACAACAAAAAAATTAAGAACTTCACCCACCACTGATTTGCCAATTTGAAGACAAAATGTTTGTATAGGAATTTCTAGTAGTCCCTAGCTGTCCTGCTCCCCTTTTAGAAAGAGATATTTTAATGAAGTTAGGGGCTAAACCCCAACTCAGGCATAAGCCTCCCAGAATATTAACTCTTCAGACATCAGGTAACATACCAAGACATGTTGACCAACAGGTTAATGCACTCGCTTGATCTAATGACAGGCCAGGGAAGGCTAACACTGCTGTGCCCACGAAGAGTCAGCTCAAGGACCCTAGCAAGTTTCCTTGTCACAAACAATAACTTATTAGGCCAGCGGCTAAAAAGGGTCTTTCTCCCATTGTGAAGAAATTTCTGAGGTTTGGGCTGCTAAGGCCTTGCCATTCTCTGGCAACACATCCTCCTTCATCCTTCAGAACTTACTTTATATGGTAATCAGGGGACAGTACCATGACAGTGAGGGATTCTGTCGTTTCCTCCTCTGGGGGGTGGGTTGTGCGCTGGGGGGTCTGGAAAAAGAGATTAAGTATGTCTCTTATTTCTTCCTGCTTGGCAGCCATCAAGCTCCAAATGATGCTTGAACAAGACTTCAAGCCAACCCCAACCAGAGGGCCTAAGATGGGCCCCACAGTGGATCCAGAGATCCAGCTCTTACACCTAGATCTGATGGGGCGAGAGTTCCATGAATCCCCAGTAGGTAGGGACAATAACCATATTCGGCAGGAAGTAGATACAGAAGAGAAGACCTCCTGTCCCTCAGCTTCCCATGAAGATTTATGGGGATCATGCCTCTCTGGGGGAAAATGAGGCAGATAGCTAGAGGTAGGAATTAAATCTCCCAAACGCCTATGACCAATCCATGAACCTCCCTTTCTCCACCCAAAACCCTCCCCTTATGTCAATACAATTAACCACACACAGGAGTGGAAAAGCTACAATTAACCGCAAGCAGGGTACAATCACCTTATTTTACCTTGCCTCATTAACAGACTGAATTCTGGGAAGGTGCATGCACAGTTAAAAGGCTACATAATAACCTCCTGTCCATCAAATGTACCAATTAAAAGACCCCACACCTGGAGGGTAAAAACCAGAATCACCCAGCTGGTGGGGGGCTCTTGAGCCACTTGCCTGCTCGAGTCTGCCCCTACCTCTTTGAAGTGTACTTTCTTCTAATAAACTGCTTGTTCTTTCTTTCACTATTATTTTTTGGTTCTCGCTCAATTCTTTGTTGGAGACACCAAAAACTTGGACACCCCTCAAAGAAGAGCTCATTTTCCAGTAACAGTAACTTCTTATAGCACAGGACTTTTCATATTTCCTTTCTGAGCATGCATGTCGTTAAATTAATTTCAACCTAGATGAAATGAATTTTCAATAAAATCTTAGGAAAAAATAACAATGATAGCAACAAACAAGTCAGAACATATTATAATATATTATTAGACTCTTAATAGTATAAAACTATAAATAGTTCACTTTTTAAATTCCTAGTAAAACAATTTCAAGCTTTTTATCATTCACAGGCTTGGGGAAAATTCCTCGGAAAAGTTTTGGAGATACTACTGTAGAAAAAATAATATAATTGGAAGGAAATATGAATATTCGTGGGGGACATGAGACTCAAAAGGGAAAAACAAACAAACAAACAAAATACAATTAGCTAAGATAAGAAATCTAAACACCTAATAGACACCAGGACCCTGTCTTCAAATTGCTAATCTAGTATATATCAAATATTTAACTTGTTAATGAAAGAATATTCAAACCTATGGAAAAATTTTAAGAGTTTATTTAAGCCAAAATTTTGAGGACATGCCTGAAAGCAAGATCTCACCAGATTGAATAAATGCTCCAGAGAGTGCCGATTTTGCAGTCTTTTTATGCAGTTAGACTGGAAGGAGAAAATGTAAAGAAGCCACGTGAAATCCCTTGGAGGCAGATTAAGGAGGCGGGAGGAAGCAAAGAGGGGATATCTATCTCTAGGATGGGATAAAAAGCAAAACGGAGAAACACATACTTTTTTTACATCGGTGGAATACATTAACAAGATAGTTAATAATTAACTTGTATGGCATGTAGAGAAGGTAGCTCCCAGGAAGAGGATGACAATGAGTTCTGCGGTCTTGTGCTCTAGTGGTCTTGTGCTCTGGCCTTTGAGGGGCCTGGAAAAGGATATTACTCTGATATTTCCAAGGTATGTTATCCTAGATGCAGAAGAACAGTGGACAAGCCTCCCTTAGGGTAAAGACTCACCTTTGCTAAAGAAGCTGTAGACCTGGGATGAGACTACCTGTTATGACCTACCTGCCCAGTTAGGAATTTGTGATCAGACCACCCTGTGTGGTTACTGTTGGTCACTGAGCTTGTCAGCCTGCCACGTGGTTCCCCTGGGCTTCTCAGGTTTATTGCACTGTCTCTTTTTCATTCACAAATCTCTTCACATTTATTCAGCATCTTGTAATATATGGGGCATTGTGACATGCACTAGAATAGAAAGAAAAATATAGCATACTCCAGTTTCTCACAAATCTTTCCTTCCTCTGGTAGAGGCTCCATAAATAGTTCATGAATATTTACTTATCCATGAAGGATGAGTAAATTGATAAACATTCTGAAACCTTTGTACCAAAAAAAAAATCATTGAAACAAAAAGTCTAATAAAAAAAATTTTAGACAGTATCTCTGAAATAGTTGATCACCATTGTGTAAATTGAATGTTTTCCTTTTGATTTACTTTTAAATGTAAATGCTGGTGATCAGAAGCGACGATAACAATTTGTCTATTTAGCATATGTTGAACCCCCTAAACTTACAATGGGACTTAGCACATAATAGGTGCTCAAGAAATATTTGTTGGCTAGCTACAAAATACATGTAATAAAGTAAATTAAAATGCATTTTTTAAAAAACTACCCTGTCATCAAGTTTTAGGATCAAGTTATCAAGTCAGTGGTACAAACCATTGTACTTTTTGAACTGTAAGGATTTCTAATCCCTGTTAACCAAGTGAATAAGCTTTGAATTGTAAAATACAGAAAAAGCCAAGTTTACTTTTTCTTTCTCGACCTGTTTCTCTCTCACTCGCTCTCTTGTCCTTGGTATTCAGAGGCACCATGAAGTCAGCTGGAAATGGCAAGAACTCAACTGCACGTTTTTTTCTGACATTCACACTTTTCCATCACTCTGAATTAGTATGCATAGTAGCTAATGTGCTATGAAAGTCACTTACCAATAACAATACAGTCTTTGAATACTAATCTGAAAGGACACCAGCCATAGGAAAGACGACTTTGATTGTACGAGGCTCATAAGGGAGCCTTAGGCAAAATAAGTGACAGATTCTTATTTTCGTGCCTCTCCTCCACCCTGCTTCAATTCACCTCTCCCCCTTTCTTTATATTCCATTCAAAGTAGAAAAATCAGCATCAATTTATGAAGACAACTGTATATCCAGTTCTGATATTCTTGCTATTTCCCATATCTATCCTGCAATTGTAATATATAAACATTAGTCTATTAGTAGAACAATTGTATTTGCCTTTTCTGTTTCTGGAAATTAGCCAATGGCTCTTTTAGGGATTTAAGATGTTATTTATCTTATTTTTTATTCATCTTGTTAGAAACCTCAACACATGCCTCAATGGATTAGATACATTTCTGTCAAGGCTGACCACATAATAAAGTCTCCTATGAAGATTTCAAAATAATTATGATATGATGCCTTTGTTTCACCTCAGAACAATGGAATTTGAACTTCTGAGAATGTGGTCCCCACCTCTGCATTTTTCTAAAGCACCCTAAGTGCTTGATGCATAACAAGAACTGAGAACCGTTAGCGGTGGTTATTGGTTCACCCCTTGTAGACCTAACAACATTTAGGAACCGGTTTTAGACCATAAACATCAGTCTCGTCTTGGATCACGTGTCTCCCAGCACCTGGGGAAAGTAGGAATAAAAAGGACTGGATGGAACAAATACTTTCCCACCTTATAGGAAACCACTTATTCTAATAATGAGACCAACAATGTAATTTGTTTAAGGATATCGTCTTAAGTTTTTTTATTTTTAACTTTTTATTTTGAAATAATTTTAGATTAACAGAAAATTACAAAGACAATACAGATAATTCCCATATATCCTTTACCCAGCTTCTCCTATTTTTAACATCTTACTTAGCCATAATACATCTACTTAAATCTACATGTTGTTTCAATACTATTAATTAAACCACGTACTTCACTTGGGCTTCTCCAACTTTTCCACTAAGGCCCCTTTCGTGTTCCAGGATACAATCCAGAACACTGCTTTGCATTTATTCAGCCTATCTCCTTAATCTCCTCTGTGAGCATTTGTCTTGCCTTGTCTTGTATGATTTTGACACTTTTGAAGAATACTCATCGTGTTTGGTGGAATATACTCAATTTTAATTTGCTTGATGGTCCCTCATAATTACACGAGTGTTATAAATCTGAGGGAAGACAACCACAGGGCCAAGGTGTCCTGTCATTGTGTCAAATCAGAGGGCGTGTGATAGCAATATGATTGGCTGCTGGTTATGTGAACTGGATCATATGGTGAAGGCAGCATCTGTTGGGTTTCTTCCCTATAGAATTACTATTTTTAATTTCCTTTCCATACTGCATTCATTGGAAGTGAGTCACTGAGTTCAGTCCATACTCAAGAGGAAATAAATGAACTATTATTTGAAATTCTTCTGTGAGAATGATGTATTTCTTCTTTACCCCTTATTTTCTTTTTCTTTTCCTTTTGGTGTGGGGGTTGGTTCCCTGACCAGGAAGCGAACCCAGGCCGTGGTGGTGAGAGCGCCGGAGCCTACCCACTAGACCACCAGGGAACCCTCTATTGGCTTTTTCAATTGGGTATTTTTATCAGGATGGACCTGAGAATATTTATTTAATCCTTTGGGATAAAATACAATACACTTATTATTTATTTTATTACTCAAACCATTTCCACTTGGGCCATTGGAAACACTTGAAACTAGCTCTTGTGTCAATGTGATATGCCCCATATTTGTTCATTTGTTTTGTTTTATTTGAGCATTTTCTTGACTACAAGAATCTCTAGGGTCACCTTGTATTTTCCATGCCCCAGTCCTAGAATCATCCATGTCTCCAAGGAATTCTGGTATCTTTTATTGGAATACACTCTATAGAAGCCAAAATCTGAGCACAAGGTGATCATTATCACTGGGGTATTGCTATGGTGAATTTTTAAAAATTGCTTTCCTTTTTTACTCAGCATTCATATCTAAATCCTGCCTTTTGAGTGACTCAGAATCTACACATCAAGGTAAAAATAAATCCATTGTAACTATGAAACCTAAATTCTGTTTCTTAGAAACCGATGCTAGGTACCCGGACATTTTTATAATCTTGGCTTTCTTTTTCTAGATATTTTCATTATCAGTTTAAAAAGATACCATGAATCTGGTGGTTTTTGCCAGACATAGTGGATGCTGCCTACTCTCTTTCCTTGAAAATTATAAGCAATCATATGACCCAAGAAAAATATTGTATATGAGGGCTGTGCGGAAAAAATCCAGCCATTGTCAACACAACGAGAACGGTTTGCACGACTCTCTGTACCAGCCAGTGGCGGTGCTAGACGCCATGCAGTGCAGATGTGCCCTGGGTAGCCGTGGCATTGAAAATGACTGAGTCCAGAAACGAATCCGCATTACGTTCTGCATTAAGCTTGAACATTCCTCGGCAGAAACTATTCGGAGGATGCATAAAGCTTTTAGGGAAGATGCAATGAGTGCTGAGCAAATAAAAGTGGGGCACAAATGCTTCCAAGATGGACGAGTATCTGTTAAAAGTGATCCACCTTCGGGAAGACAAGGCAGCTGATGGCGATGCTAACAAAAGATTGCCCAGAGTGTTTTGAACAGAGGAAGAGACACTGGGAGAACTGTGTGAGGTCTCAAGGTGCCTACTTTGAAGGGGACTGAGGCGTTATTGTCCTATGTACAATAGTTCTTGTATTTCTTCAGTAAATGCCTCGATTTTTCATATTACATGGCTGGATATCTTCCAGACAGACCTCATATGTAGATGAACTTCTTTGTCCCTTTTAGTGGCTCTCAAAGTTGACAGACATCATCAAACTTTGGGATCACCCAATAGCTGACAACTGAGTTATTTATCCCACCTCTTACCTCAGCTCTTAAGAGCACCACATTGTAGTGATTAACTCTGTTTTAATCGTTTATGGCTCTTTGGTTTGCTTCAGAAGCCTGAAGTGTTCAACAAACAGCAGCAGCTTCTAGTTACAACGTTTAGAAGAGGCTGGAAGATTTGGATATGGGATAGTTTTAGTCACAGCAGCATTTGGAGTTTATACTTCAACTGTGAGTAGGACTCTATATCAGAAATGGATATTAAATCCGGATCATTCAATGCCATGAGAATAATAGAGGTACTTCTGAGAAAAAGGAAACAAAACCAGGGAGGGAGAAGCATTCAGGTCCAGTGCTCATCCAACGTTCATAGCAATTCAAAGGTAAGAACCACATCACATAGGAGTGGTCAGACCTTGCTCGTTAGCCACGCTGCCCACTTTTCCTTTCCACATGGAAAACAGCACACAAGTAGGCATTTGATGTATTAACACAAAGTTTTAGGAAGACAAGATGTCAAAAGCTAAAATGCCAGTTTTCTGATGTGTGACAAATAGCAAGTGTGATGAACAGTTTATAAGTTATTAAGTGATCTTCATTCTAGTGTTCAGAGAAAGCCAAATTACTGCAGTATAATGTGAAATGCTCTGTTGAAAGCATTCACACAGATCTGTGTAACTGTGAGATAAAGGTGCAGGTCTGCCTAGAAATTTTTAAAAGGCTGCAAGTCACCACATGGAGTCTTTGAGAGAATGGACACACACACAAAAAATGCAAACAGGAGGAATGGAATAGAGCCGAAATGTTCAGCCAGCTCCCACAGGAAGAAAATTTTGATCTTGGAAATACAAAACTCTGCAAACAAGGAAGACTTTTTAAAAATACCAAATTTTTAAAAATTAAATATATTGGGATAACAGTGCCTACCAACATTACCTGTTTCAGATTTTTAATTTAGCTTGATCTGCAATCAGTCTCTAGATGATCTGCAAATACCTGCTCCCTGAAGGACAAACACGAGACTTTCTAATTATTTACTGGAATTGCTGCCAGGACTTTATCTGTGGTTTTAAAGTCTTTACTGTGGCATGACAATCAGGAACAGTTAGACACACATACACACTTATGAAAGTAATTCATCTTCTCATGCTGAGAAGACAATTAGTGTCATGAAGAATCTTTTAGTCCAGAATCAAAATGCCCTCATTAAAAACAAAACAAGAAGAAAATTTCTAATCTCATTATGTTATTACCAGAAAGAACAATCCATTTCAAGAACTTTTTTTTGTCCTGTTTACTTCCTTCCTGTTGCAGTGAAAAGCTGGACTTTGCCTTAACAAAATCGGGATAAACAAGCATAAAAAATAATAAAAATAAAACAGAGGTGCTTGTTTACTGAGTTGAAATTCCTAGAGCTCTTGGAATGAAATTTGATGTTCCAAATAATTGACAGGAAACTTCTCAGGAACATTCCATTTAAAAGACTATTTCCTTGGATCTTAAACCTTTCTAGTCCTGTGGTTCCCACTGTGGGATCTTCTTTCTATTAATGGAACCACTTAGGATACTGGGTTAATTGCAGTGCTAGGTCAGTTAATCAGCATTGCTGGTGTTTTTCCATTCTGGGCTCTGAAAGACATAAAAAAAAAAAAAACTGAAAGTCCATTCCCATATTCATGAACACCCCAGATCTAATGGGCATATCAAGCACTTCATACGTGTCAGCATGTAAAAATATGGAGCTTATAAGTTGTAACAGGATAAAACAGAAGATTAAACTTCCTTCTGGCAGAGAGACCCGCAAAAGGTGTTTTGGAGGTGAGACTAGAATCCAGTAGTCCTCTGTACAGCTATTTAATATATGCTTTTTTTTTCTTTAGTGAATCACCAGTGTATTCCACAACGACACCATCAAGGCACAGAACAATCCACATTGGTGATCTAGAAATCTGGTGTTTAAATATAGGATTCCCAGGGGACACCACAAGGAGAATGGCAATGGAACCCACAATTATGCAAGTTAGGAGAAAGCCCTAAAAGACATCTCTTAGAACTATGTTGTTTGAGTTGGGTTTCTAAATACTGGAGATGTTCTAACAAAAGGAGACTTCTGAAGTTAGGGCAAGTTACACTAAACACTATCAGTGCTTTGCTTCAGACTCCTAGGACCATCTCCCAAGATGTAGAGAATTCTACATTTTTAACAGGTTTCTCTAGATGATTCTGTTGACTCATCACCTAGAGTGAAGCAGGTGCTGATGGGACCAAAGGAGCCTGGAAGGCACTTGACTCTAATCAGTCTAGCATAGCTTTGTCGGTTTTAAATATTAGATTCCAGGTAAGATTTCTTTTGAAAATAGCAGTGTTGTTGCTTAAAATTAAGTACAGACATGAATGGACATTTTTATTTTAATTCTGTTTTCAACTCTAGAGACTATCTTCCTATACTAAGACTAGAATTGCCAAAATCTTCTCTGATAAGAATTCTTCCAAATTCTCTGGTTCAATGTCCTATATCTCACCGGGCACTGAGCATTATTTTCCCCACCTTTACCTTTTTTTTTTCATTTTTATCCAGACACATGCTTTAATGAAAGATGTCTATGATTTACAAAGCAGAAAAACTTTAGAGAGATATTTTGACAGCAAAATGTTTATCTCCTAAAGAAATAAACATCCATTTTGCTTTTATATTTTAGCAAGAAATTTTAATCCTTTTGAGGATTTTCAAGTATTACTTAAATACTTCCTCTTTTGTTCTTTGTCGTACTTAAATTTTTTCCATTCAAGATTTTATTTATTTGTTAAAGCATGTTAACCCAGTTCAAATTATGTAAATTTAACATAGTAGTTAGCTTTCAACAAATTTAGAAATACTTTCAGCAATATTATGCATTTAGTTTTTAATGTACCTCTAATTTTTTTTTTACTTTTTAAAATTTTTATTACATTTATTGGGGTGACATTGGTTAGTAAAATTGTATAGATTTCAAATGTCCATTTCTATAATAGTATATCATCATACGTTGATAGTATAGCATCTATACGCACTGTGCGTTCACCACCCAAAGTCAGTTCTATCACCACATACTTAACTCCTTTTTCTCTCTTCAACACCCCCTGCCTTACCCTCTGGAAACCACTAAACTATTGTCTGTGTCTATGAATTTTTGTTTGTTTGTTTGCTTATTTGTTGTTCCTTTGTTGCTTTCAGTTTTATATCTTACATATGAGTGACGTCATACGGTTCTTGACTTTTTCCATCTGACTTACTTCACTTAGCATGATGATCTCAAGATCTACCCACGTTGTTGCAAATGGCAATATTTCATCTTTTCTTACAGCTGAGTAATATTCCATTGTGTATATGTACCACAGCTTCTTTATCCAGTCATCTGTCGCAGGGACCTTTGGTTGTTTCCGTGTCTTGGTCACTGTGAACAGCGCTGCGATGAACATTGGGCTACATATGAGTATATCTTTATAGATAAATATTCTCAGATTTTTGGGAGGTAGATACTCAGAAGAGAGATTGCTGGGTCATATGGTAACTCTGTTCTTAATTTTTTGAGAAACCTCCATACTGTTCGCCATGGTGGCTGTACCAATTTACTTTTCGACCAGTAGTATATGAGGGCTCCTTTTTCAACACAGCCTCTCCAACACTTGTTATTCTTTGTCTTATTAATAGCCATTCTCACAGGTGTGAGGTGATATCTCATTGTGGTTTTGAGTTGTATTTTTGTAATAGCTAGTGAAGTTGAGCATCTCCGTGTGTGTGTGTGTGTGTGTGTGTGTGTGTGTGTGTATACATTTGTATGTCTTCTTGGGAGAAGTGTCTGTTCAGGTCCTCTGCCCATTTTTTAGTTGAATTGTTTGGTTTATATTGTTGTTGAGTTGTATAAGTTCTTTATGTATTTTGGATGTTAGTCCCTCAAGATGTTTGCAAATATCTTCTCCTATTCAATTGGTCACCTCTTTGTTTTGTTGATGGTTTTTTTTTTTACTGTGCAGAAGCTTTTTAGTTTGATATAGTCCCATTCAGTGAAGAAGCTTTTTAGTTTGATATAGCCCCATTCATTTATTTTTGCTTTTACTTCCCTTGCCTTTGAGGTCAAATTTATAAAATCTAAAACCAAGGTTCATAGTTTAGTACCAATGTTTTCTTTTATGCAATTTATTATTTTAGGTCTTTATAGCTATTTCTTTGATCCATTTGGAGTTAATTTTGATGTATGGTGACAAATAGCAGTATGGTTTCTTTCTTTTGCATGTAGTTTTTCAGTTTTCCCAACACCATTTATTTGTTTGTTCATTTACTTTTGGTTGGCTCCCTGAGCGGGGATTGAACCCAGGCCATGACGATGAGACCGCCAAAGCCTAGCCACTACTCCAACAGGGAACCCCCAACACCATTTATTGAAGAGGGTTTGTTTTCTCTGTTGTATGTTTTTGATTCCTTTGTTGAAAATTATCTGGCCATATATATGTGGGTTTATTTCTGGGTTTTCAATTCTACTCCATTGGTCTGTGTGTCTGTTTTTCTGCCAATATCATGCTGTTTTGATATAATTGCTTTGTAGTATAAATTGAAGTCAGGGAGTGTGATACCTCCTGCTTTATTGTTTTGTTTTGTGTGTTTGTTTTTCAGAATTGCTTTGGCTATTCGGAGTCTTTTGTGATTCAATAGAAATCTGATTTTTTTTTCAATGATAGGAGTAAGAACCTGCATCATTAAGGGTTTGACTACAGAAAGTTTTGGCTCAAGACTTCAATAATCTTTTACCATGTGATTTGATTAGAACAGCATAAATTTTTATATGTTTGGCAAAAATGCACTAAAATTAATAACTTTGCTATCATTTATGTTTTCTTGGGTTTCTAGTTTACTAGAATAGAGTATGAATTTAAATCTGCATTTCCTAAAATATATTCTTTTCAATATTAAGGTCCTAAAACATTTTCATGCATTTTAATGTGAAAATGATGATTATAGCAAACTGTTTGGAAAGGAGTTTAAAAGAGATGCAAGTTTGTTTACTCACAGATTCTTGAAGTGTGTTAGCATGCATTGTGAGTCTCAAGAGGGAAACAAAATAAATAGCCTAGGGAACTCCTTTCAAGGATTATCCCCTGGGATTGCTACTCTGTAAAACTCTTTTGGAGAATCACTCGCCTAGATATTTCCTCCATTTAAAAAATTTGACTTTATTAAACACACATACATACACAGTAGAGAGTGTTGAAGGGATACAGTTAGAAAAACTTATTGGTTGATTTACTAGAAAATTAATTTCTTTTTCAAGATTGGTAAATTATAAATTGTCTAAATCCTTTATACTGTTTTAGTTTGGCCATTTAAAAAATAACCTCTTTTGAAGGCAAAATGCATTTATTCCTATTAGTTCTTAAATATCTTTCAAAAGAAAACAGATATTTATCTTCTTAAAATGGTATGTATAGATCTGCCCAAAAGTTGTGAGATGAAAGAAAATTGATTCTGATGATTCATTTTAGGTTTGAAAGTCTCAGGTCTTTAACAGTGCAATTTCTCTGTTATCTGAGAGTCTAAAAAAAATTTCCAGCTCTGCTCACCATTTAAATATTGCCTGACTGAGTCCATTTAGGCTACTATAACAAAAGACCGCAGACTAGTTGTCTTAGAAACAACAGAAATTTATTTCTAAAAGATCTGGAGGCTGCAAGTCGAAGATTAGGGTACCAGCATGGTTTGTTTCTGGTGAAAGCCTTCTTCTGGGTTGTAAACTGCAGACTTCTCATTCTGTCCACACAACAGAAGAGGCCTGGGAACTTTCTTAGGCCTTTTTGTAAGGCACTAATCCCATTTATGAGACTGGTCCTTGTGAACCAGTCACGTTCCAAATGTCCCACTTCCTAACACCATTACATTGGGCATTAGGATTCCAATATGTGAACTGGAGGGGCCCACGAACATTCAGACCATAGCTCCGACTATTCTCATCGTAAGTCTGAGGTCCAGAGAGACTCTTGTAGACTTCTACATTAATGAATAGAGATTGGAGGATGGCAGAGTGCAGTAAATAGAGCAGCATCTCCACTGGAGACCCCATGGTCAGTGTTGCCTTGCCTCATTGTTGAACATGACTGAATGATCAAGAAATGTGAAAAGTTGTATAAAGTCAGCATCAAGGAATCAAAAGACTAAGCCAAACAAAGAAGAAAATAAATACTTGGAGAAATAAAAAATAATTTAGGGAACAACAGAGAAATAAAAAGAAAAAAGAAACCCAAAATGAAAAACAACAATAACACTTATTTGATTACTTCCTTCCAAATAATTCAGGAAGATATTGCTTTCCTATGTTATGAGAAAAGCTGTATCTCTAAATCTGATCTATGGGTCACAGATCTTTTGGCATAACTATTAATTTTTGGTTGAAAGCAGGTTAATGTATGTAAATATTGCATTGACTCTTTGTTTTGTTTTTGTTTTTGTTGTTTTGTCGTTGCAATAATAGGCCATTAATTTGACTTACTTCAATCTGTAAAAGCTGTCTTATGTTCAGAGTGCAGCTACCTATATCTGTTTTTGTTTCCTTGCTTTATAGCTCAGATGTTTGAAGCTATTTACTGTATCCATCTCTTCTGCTTGGATAAGGAATAGATTCAAAGGCAGAAAGTTTGTAAGATTGCTTGGACTTTCAGGATTTTTTCAGGCTCTATGGGATCTCCTACATGAGTATGTAATTTATCAGTCAGCCAGAAATGTGGAGTATCTGTTATCTCAGCATCTACAATCTCCCCCCTTACATTAATAGCTCCACTGCCATCTGTCTTGAACTGAGTCTGTCACCCCCAGCTTAAGCTGAGGGTGCAAAGAATACCAAGGCAAGAAGGTCACAGATCACATATTTCCCTAATACACAGTAGTTTGCTAATTTTTAAAAACACTCATACTGTTGCCTGTCTTTGACCATTTTCTAGTGTTCTTCAATGGTGGTTTTTTATACTATTTTCTTTGGTGTATGTTTCTTTATCTCTGCAGAAAAAAAGCACAGAACGTTATCAAGCTTCCAGAATATCTAAAATATATAAAGAACTAATAAGACTTAACAACAAAAAAACAAACAACCCAATTAAAAAGTGGGCAGAAGAACTAAACAGACACTTCTCCCATGAGGAAATACAAATGGCCAACAGACATATGAAAAAATGCTCATCCTCATTAGCTATCAGGGAAATGCAAATCAAAACCACAATGAGATACCACCTCAC
>PVJL010013059.1:0-34012 GCA_004026885.1 Lyroderma lyra | reverse complement strand
CTCTTCTGGTTCCAGGAACCCGTTGCCCAACCCCAGAACACATAGTAGGCTGTATTGGTCTTGATTTGACTTTCCTCCCCACTTTTTAAAAACTCCCTTGGCTGTTTGGTCTAGCTTTCATTGCATTGGTTTCAGATGGTACTTCTAATCAATTGGTTGCTGTTTTGTATCATCTGGTCAGAATTCCTCATTTAATTTCATGTTCATCACTGCATGTGGTTCTTGACTGTTTTCATTTGAATGCACCAGTAAAACCTAAGCTGAAGTTTTCCCAAACTGAGTAAATTCTATTCACACTGTATCCACACCTTAATATTGACTTTCCAATGTAAGGCAGCTCTAGTCTCCCAGTCACATAGATAAGAATGGATCATCTTTCTCTTTTTTCTGTATTCAAGCAATTGTCAGTCTAGGCAGCTGACAATCTATTTTCTATCTATTTTCCCATTTCTTAACCCACTGTATTTATTGGTCATAATTTTCCAGAGATAGAGCACCAATAAGATGTGAAGATATAGATAAAGAGACTGATCTTAATGAATGGACTTGTGAGGCTGGCAAGACCAAAATCATCAGGGTTAGATAGCAGACTGGACGTCCAAGAAGAGCCAATGCTGTAGTTCAAGTCTAATTCCTTTAAACTACTGTAAAAGCTTATGTTTGTACAACTCTTTGTATTTTTCAAAGGCCTTTCTGTACGTACCATTTAACTTGATTTTCGATGGGTGATTCAATCACCTTCTCATAGGTCTGTTAATATATTCAATTTTTTGTGATTTAGGATTGGTCAGTATTGTGTTTCTAAGATGTTATTATATTTGTGTTATTTTAAAATTCTACAAATACCATAATATTCCTCTGCATAAATATTTTATGTAAATGTGATTATAAGTACTTGCACAACACATGGACACTGAGACACACCCGCTCTGACTCGTGTGGCTATCTTTTTGTCTCTGTGCCTCTCTTTCTTATGCACGCAGACACACACACTCACACACACACACACACACACACACAAGTACACACATGTTGTGATTTGTATGCACATCTATATATCTCTCAGAAACCCCAAAACACACAGACACACACACACCTGCTCACTCATATGCCCATCTTGTTTTGTCTCTGTGCATCTGTCTTGTGCATACAAGCACACACACACATGTAAAGACATGCTCTGATTTTTATGCATAACTGTTAACATGTCTTTCTCTCATTAGCAAATACACACAGACACCCACATACACCTGCTGGCTCATATGCCCATCTTGCTCATCTTTCTGTTTCTGTACCTTTCTCTCTCACTTCCATACATGAACAAACAGATACACACACCCACATCCACACTCTGATTCATATGCACATTTGTTGTTCTGTTTTTTTAAATCTTCAATGCATATACAAACAGACATCTCTAGGCTTTTTTTGAATGCAGCCTACAACTTGATGTGGAAAGGCTAAAAAATCTTTAATGCACACAAATGATGATGAATGCTTGTGTGCTGACTGTATCCTGATGCAAACAATGGGACTTTGAATAATTGGGCTGCCCACAACTGAGAAAGGACTGAAGAGATCTGTGCAAACACAAGTAATTTTTGTGATCAGGTTATGGTGCCATAGGATTGAGGTAACATGCCCTATTCCTAATCCCCTTAGGTTGAAGGTTCACTTGAATCACCTGGTACTAGTTATCTCTGCACACAGCCCCATCGTTAAGCACTCTAAATAAAATGGCTGAGAAGAGGGACTCAGGACATATCTTTTTCCAAGATTGTTTCTCCCTCTGACACTTGACCAAACTTTTCTGTCTTAAGTAGTTATTCCACACGTCTCAAGTGAGTCCCAGCTGCCCGGAGAATTCCAAGTGGCGATGCAGATATGATATGAGTGCAATACATACCCCCAGAAGAAACTCAGTGGCAGCATCCCATGAGGAATTCTGGTAAGGGACAGTCCCTGCTCACTCTTTGAAAGGACTGATGTACAGAGTAAAACACAAACAGGAGCACATATATGCACATTTGTGATTTGTATGTACATCTGTCCACATGTCTCGTTCAGAAATGGAAGACAAAGTCACCAAAACACACCTGCTCTGACTCATTAACCCACTTTTATCTCTGCCTCTATTTGTGTCCCTTGAACATTCATAGAAACAAATAACTACATGAAGACTCATGTTATGATTCCCATTTATGCTTCCATATGTCTCAAACTCAGAAACCTAAAAAAAAATCGACATCCACAAGCATGTGCACTTACACGTATGCTTCTATTTCTGTCTGGCTCTGTGAATTTCTGTCTAATGTACGCACACATATGCATACCTGAAATAGCACACACATGTAATAATTAACTTGCACATATTTACATATGTCTATCTGGCTCAAAATTGCAAAATCACCCAACATACACAACATATCCAATTATGCTTGCCTTTCTGTCTGGCTCTGTACATTTCTGTCTAATGTATGCATGCATGTACAGACCTAAACATGCACACATATGTAATAATTTATTTCAACATATTTCCATATGCATGACAGACTCACAATCACAAAACCATCATGTCATAAACACTCACTAGGACTGACCCCTATGCCTGAATTTCTTTCTGGCTATGTGCATTTCTATGTAATGTATGCACACATACACACAGCTAAACATGCAGAGAGACATAATTTATTCACAAATATTTCCATATGGCTGACTCGCTCAGAATTGCAAAAACCATGTCATAGACACACCTGCAATTACATCTATGCTTGCATTTCTCTGTGACTCTGTGCATTTCTGTCTAATGTACATTCACATGTGCAACCCTAAACTAGCACACATATGTAATAATTCACACAAAAATCCATATGTCTGATTCATTCAGAATGAAATAAACACATCATACACACCCACGGAAACTGACACTTATGCCTGCATTTCTGTCTGTCTGAATTTCTGTCCAATGTATGCACACATGTGCATCCCTAAACACACTGACACATGTAATAATTTATTCGCACATAACTTCATATGGCTGCTTCGCTCAGAATCGCATGAACACCATGTGATACACACACACCTGCACTGCCGACTATGTCTGCATTTCTTTCTGGGTCTTTGCATTTCTGTCCAATGTATGCACACATGTGCAACCCTGAACACGTGCACACCTGTATTGATTTATTCAAAAATACTTCCATATGACTGACTCGCTCAGAATCACAAAATCAACAGGTCATACACACCCACCTGCACTGACGACTCTGCCTGAAATTCTGTCAGGCTCTGTGCATTTATGTCAAATGTAGGCACGCATCTGCACCCCTGAAAAGGGACACACACATAATTTATTCACACATACATCAATATGGCTGATTTGATTAGAATACTAAAACACTACGCCATACACACCAAAGTGCATTGACGAGTATGCCTGCATTTCTGTCCACCTCTGTGAATCTCTGACAAATGTAGGCACACATGTGCACCCCTGAAAAGTGGCACACATGTAATAATTTATTTGCACATAATTCTATATGGCAGAATCTCTTAGAATCGCAAAAACACCAGGTCTTACACACCCACTTGCAATGATGCCTATTCCTGCATTTCTGTTTGGTTCTATTCATTTCTGTCCAATATACGCACACATGTGCACCTGTGAAAAGGCACAAATATTTAATAAATTATTTGCACATACATCCATTTGGGTGACTCGCTGAGAACTGCAAAAATGTTACATCATACTCACCCACCTGCATTGATGACTATACCTGCATTTAAGCCTGGCTCTGTGCATTTCTGACTAATACACACACACATGTAATGATTTATTCATACATACATCCATATAGCTGATTCGCTCAGAATTGGAAAAAGACATCATACACACCCAAGTGTACTGATTAATATGCCTGCATCCCTGTTGGGCTCTGTGCATTTCTGTTCAAAGTAAGCCCACATTTTCACCCCTGAACATGCACCCACATGTAATAATTTATTCGGACATACATCAATATGGCTGACATGCTCAGAAGAGCAAAAACACCACGTCATACACACACACACCAGCCCTGAGGCCTATACCTCCATTTCTCTCCGTCTCTCTACATTTCTGGTCAATGCACACACATGTGCACCCCTAAACATACACACACATGTAATAACATATTTCCATGTACATCCATAGAACTGACTCGCTCAGAATCACAAATACACCACGCCTTACATACCCATGTGCACATACCACTATGCCAACATTTCTGTTGATCTATGTGCATTTCTGTCCAAAGTACGCACACACTTGCACCGCTGAATATGCACAGACACGTAGTAATTTATTCACAAATACATCCATATGACTCATTCACTTAGAACGCAAAAACACCGTGTCATACACACCCACATGCACTGATGCGTTTTCCTGTATTACTGTCCGTCTCTGTGAAATTTTTTTAAAGTACGTACAACTGCACCCCTGAACATGGACACACATATAGTAATTTATTCGCACATACACCCATGGGACTGACTCTTTCAGAATCTCCAGAAGACCACGTGATAGACGCAAACCCACAATGATGCCATTGTCTGCATTTCTGTCCATCTCTGTGTATTTGTGTTCAATGTAGGTACACATGTGCACCTCTGATAATGCTCACAGATGTAGTAATTTATTCACACATACATTCATATGGCTGATTCGCTCAGAATCTCACAAACACCACACCATACACACCCATTTGCAGTGATGCCTATTCCTCCCTTTCAGCCTGGCTGTGTGCATTTCTGTCCAATGTGCTTATCCATGAGCACCCTTGAACATGCTCACACATGTAATAATTTTTTCAAATATACTTTTATATGGCTGACTCGCTCAGAATCCGAGATACATCAGTTCATACATACCCACATGCACTGAGGCCCGTGCCTTCATTTCTGTCCAGAACTGTGCATTTCTGTCCTATGTACACACAAATGTTCTCCCATGAACTCGCACGCATACATAATAATTTATTCGCACATACTTCCATATGGCTGACTTCCTCAGAATTGCAAATACACCAAGTGTTACACACCCCCTTACACTGACGACTATGCCTGCATTTCTGTTCATCTCTGTGCTTTTTGTCCAATGTATGCACACATAGGCACCCCTGAACATGCACAGAAAAGTAACAATTCATTTGCACATACATCCATATAGGTGACTCACTAAGAATCCCAAAAACATCACGTGATACACCCACACCTGCACTGATGACTTTTTCTGCATTTCTGTCCTGCTCTTTGAATTTCTGGCCAATGTAGGCACACATGTGCACCCCTGAATAGGCACAAACACCTAATGATTTATTTGCACATACATCCATATGGGTGACTTCCTGAGAATCAAAAAAGCATGAAGTCATATTCACCGACATGCTCTGCTGCTTATACCTGCATTTAGGCCTAGCTCTGTGCCTTTCTGACTAATATGAGCACGCATGTGCACCTGTGAACACACACACACAATTTTATTCGCAAATATATCCATATGGCTGATTTGCTCATAATCACAAAAATACCATGTCATACACATTCAAGTGCACTGACACTTATGCCTGCATTTCTGTCCAGCTCTGTGCATTTCTGTCCAATGTAGGCACAGATGTGTACCCCTTATGAGGAACACAGATGTAATAATTTATTCACACATATATCCATATGGGTAATTCAATCACAACAGTAAAAAGACCACGTTATATACACCCACGTACACTGATGTCTCCTCCTGCCTTTTGGTCCAGCTCTGTGCATTTATGTCCAATGTATGCACACATGTGCACTTCTGAACATGCACACACACTTATTAATTTATGAACTTATATATCCATATGGCTAACTCGCTGAGAATTGCAAATACACCAGGCCTTACACACCCACTTGCACTGATGACTATGCCTGCATTACTGTTTATCTCTGTGCTTTTCTGTCCAATGTACACACACATGTGCACCCCTGAACGTGCACACACATAGAATAAGTTATTAGCACACATATTCATATGGCTGACTCACTCAAAATTGTGAAAAACCACATCATGCACACACACCTGCACTGACGCCTATGCCTCCATTTGTGGTTGGCTTTGTGTATTTCTGGTTGGCTTTGTGCATTTCTGGTTAATGTGCACACACATGTGCACCCCTGAAAAGGCAAACACACAATAATTTATTCACACATACATCCATATGGTTGATTTGCTCAGAATCTCAAAAACACCACATCATCCACAACAATTTGCAGTTATGTGTATGCTTCTATTTCAGCCCGGCTGTGTGCAATTCTGTCCAATGTGCTCATCCATGAGAACCCTTGAACATATACAGACATGTAGTAATTTATTCACACATACATGCGTATGACTGATTCACTTAGAATCGTGAAAACCCACGTGCACTGACGCGTCTTCCTGCGTTACCGTCCAGCTCTGTGAATTTCTGTTCAATATACACACACATGTGTACCCCTGAACATGCACACACATGTTATAATTTATTCACAAATACATCCATGGGCTGATTCACTCAAAATCGCCAAGACTACATGATAGACACACACCTCCATTGATGCCTATATCTGCATTTCTGTCCATCTCTGTGTATTTTTGTTCAATGTAGGCACTCATGTGCACCCCTGAATAGGCACACAGAGGTAATAATATATTCGCACATATGTCCATATGGCTGATTGGCTCAGAACTGCAAAAACCCCACGTCATACACACATATCTTCACTAATGCCTTTTTCTGCATTTCTGTCCCGCTCTGCATTTCTGTCCACTGTAGGCACACATATGAATGCCTGCACACACCCACCCACATAATAAATCATTCACATATACATCCATATGGCTGACACGCTGAGAATTGCAATAACAGCATGTCATACACAACCACGTGCACTGACACCCACATCTGCATTCCTGTCTGGATCTCTGCGTTTCTGTTCAATCTGTGCACACATGTGCATCCCTGAACAGGTAAAAACATGTAATAATTAATTCACACATTCATTTATATGGCTGATTCTCTCAGTGTCCACAACACACCACATCATACATATCCAAATGCACTGATGTCTATGCCTGCATTTCTGTCTGGCTCTCTGCACTTCTGTCCTATGTAAACACATATATGCACCCCTGGGAAGGTGCAAAGATGTAATAATATATTTGCACATACATCCATATGGCTGATTCACTCATAATTGCAAAAACACCACGTCATACACACCAACCTGCACTGACGCCTTTTCCTGCATTTTGGTTCCACTCTGTGCATTTTTGTCCACTGTAGGAACACATATGAACCCCTGCAAATGCACACCCACATAATAATTCATTCGCACACACATCCATATAGTTGACACTCTGAGAATCGCAATAACAGCATGTCATACACACCCACTGATGTCTTTTCCTGCATTTCTGTCCAGCTCTGTGCATTTCTGTACAATGTATGCACACATGTGCACTACTGAACATGCACATTCATGTAGTAATTTATTCACACATGCATGACTATGACTGATTCCCTTAGTATCACGAAAACACGTTATACACACTCATGTGCACTGATGTATCTTCCTGCATTACTGTCCAGTTCTGTGAATTTATTTTCAATGTACACACACATGTAATAATTTATTTGCACATACATCCATGTGACTGATTTCCTGAGAATCGCCAAAAGACTACGTGATAGAAACACACCTACACTGATGCCTGTGTCTGCTTTTCTGTCTATCTCTGTATATGTGTTCAATGTAGGCACACATGTACAACCCTGAAAAAGCACACAGATGTAGTAAATTATTTGCACATACATCCTTATGGCTGATTCTCTCAGAATCCCCAAAACACCACGTCTTACATACCCAAGTGCACTATGCCTATGCCTGCATTTCTGTCCGGCGGTGTGCATTTCTGTCCAAAGTACACACCCATGTGCACCCCTGAACATGCTAGCACAGATGATAATTTTTTCAAATATACTTCCAAATGCTTGACTCGCTCAAAATTCGGTATACAAAAGTTCATATATACACACCTCAGTGATGCCTATGCCTGCATTTCTGTATGGCTCTGTACATTTCTGTTCTACATAGGCACACATGCGCACCCCTTAATATGCACACACATGCCACAATTTTTTGCACATACATCCATATGGCTCATTTGCCAAGAAAGGTAACAACACATGATACACACACACCTGCACTGATGACTATGCCTTCATTTCTGTTCATCTCTGTGCTTTTCTGTCCAATGTATGCACACATATGCACCCTGAACATGCACAGAAATGTAATAATTTATTTGCACATGCATCTATTTGGGTGAGTTGCAAAGAATCACAAAAACACTATGTGATACAGGCACACCTGCACTGATGACTTTTCCTGCATTTCTGTCCAGTTCTGTGAATTTCCCAATGTAGGCACACATGTGCACCCCTGAACATGTTACATACACAACATGTAACAATTTATTTGCACATACATTTATATGGCTGATTTTCCCAGAATTGTAAAAACACCCCGTGATGCACACACCTGCACTGATTAATATGCCTGCATCTCTGTTCAGCTCTGTGCATTTCTGGCCAATGTAAGCACACATGTGTACCCCTGAAAAGGCACAAACACATAGTAATTTATTTGCACTTACATCCATATGGGTCACACGCTGAGAATCGCAAAAACATGTCATATTCACCCACCTGCATTGACACCTATATCTGCATATTGACCCATCTCTGTGCATTTTTGTCTAATAAACACTTACATTCACACAAATAAACATGCACACACGTATAATTCATTTGCCCATACATCCATATAGCTGAATCACTCAGAATAACAGAAACATCAGGTCTTACACAACCACTTGAACTGACGAATATTTCTGAATTTCTGGTTGGCTCTGTGCATGTCTGTCCAATGTATGCACACGTGTGCACCCCTGGAAAGGCAAAAACACCTAATAATTTATTCCCACATACATCCATATGGATGACTTGATGAGAACTGCAAAAACATTACATCATATTCTACTACCTGCACTGCCACTTATACCTGTATTTTGGCCTGGCTCTGTGCATTTCTGTCTAATACAAGCACACATATGCACCCCTGAACATGCACAGACACATAGTAATTTATTCACACAGGCATGCATATGACTGATTCAACTTAGAATCACGAAAACATCGCATCATACACACCCACATTCACTGATGCGTCTTCCTGCATTGCTGTCTGGCTCTGTGAATTTCTTTTCAGTGTACACACAAATGTGCTCCCCTGAACATGCACACAAATGTAATAATTTATTTGCACATACATCCCTGCAGTGATTCGCTCAGAATCACCAAAAGACTATGTGATAGACACACCTGCCCTGATGCCGGTGTCTGCTTTTCTGTCTGGTGGTGTGAATTTTTTCCATAGTCCACATTTCTGAAAATGCTCAGACTCATAGTAATTTTTACAAATATACATCCATACTGCTGACTCGCTCAGAATAGGATATACACCAGGTCATAAATACACATCTGCACTAACGTCTATGCCTGCATTTCTGTTCGACTCTGTGCATTTCTGTCCTATGTAGGCACATATGTGCACCCGTGCACATTCACACACATGATAGACACACACCTGCACTGATGTCTACATTTGCATTTCTGTCAATCTCCATGCATTTTTTACCTATGTAGTCACACATGTGCAACCCTGAAGCACAGAGATGTAGTAATTTATTCGAACATACATCCATATGGGTGATTCGCTCAGAATCACAAAAACACCACGTCATACTCATGAATTGGCACTGTCGCCTATTCCTGCATTTCTGTTTGGTTTTGTGAATTCCTATCCAATGTACACCCTCATGTGCAGCCCAGAAAATTCACAGAAATGTAATAATTTATTTTCACATCAATGTGGGTGACTCACTGAGAATCGCAAAAACATTATGTCATACTCACCCACTTGTGCTGACATCCATATTTGCATTTTGGCTTGGCTCTGTGCTCATCTGTCTAATACATGCACACATGCACACCCTGAACACTCACAAACACATAATAATATATTCAAACATAAATCCATATGATTGATTCCCTCAGAATCTGAAAAACATTACGTCATACACACCCAAGTGCACTGATGAGTATGCATGCATTCCCGTTTAGCTCTGTGCATTTCTGTCCAATGCACACACACACACACACGTAAACCCCTGAACATGCACACACATGAAATAATTTATTAGCACATATATCCATATGGCTGACTTTCTCAAAATCGCAAGTACCACATCATGAACACACACCTGCACTGACACTTATGCGTCCATTTCTGTTTGGCTCCATGACTTTCTGGCCAATGTACGCCCACATGTAGACCCCTGAAGAGGCACACACACATAATAATTTATTCAAACATACATTCCTGTGGCTGATTCTCTCAAAATCACCAAAAGACTACGCGATAGACACACACCTGCCCTGATGCCTGTGTCTGCTTTTCTGTCTGGCGGTGTGAATTTTTTCCATAGTACACACCCATATGCACCCCTGAAAATGCTCAGACACATAATAATTTTTACAAATATACTTCCATACAGCTGACTTGCTCAGAATCGGATATACACCAGGTCATAAATACACACCTGCACTAACGCCTATGCCTGCATTTCTGTTCGACTCTGTGCATTTCTGTCCTATGTAGGCACATATGTGCACCTGTGCACATGCACACACATGATAGACACACACCTGTACTGATGCCTATATTTGCATTTCTGTCCATATCTGTGCATTTCTGACCTATGTAGGCACACATATGCACCCCTGAATAGGTGCACAGATGTAGTAATTTATTCAAACATACATCCATATGGGTGATTCACTCAGAATCGCAAAAACACCACATCATACTCACCAACCTGCACTGATACATTTTCTTGCATTTCTGTCCCACTCTGTGCATTTCTGTCCACTGTAGACACATATATGAACCCCTGTACATGCACACCCATATAATTATTCATTCGCACATACATTTATATGGTTGATTCACTGAGAATCACAATAACAACATGTCAAACACACCCACGTGCACTGACACCTATGCCTGCATTTCTGTCTAGCTCTCTGCATTTCTGTCCAATCTATACATATGTGGACCCCTGAACAGGCACAAACGTGTAATAACTTATTTTATGCACATACATCCATATGGCTAATTCGCTCAGAATCCCCCAAAAAACATGTCATGCATACCCAAGTTCACTGATTCCTATGCCTGCATTTCTGTCTGGTGGTGCCCATTTCTGTCCAAAGTACACACCTATGTGTACCCCTAAACACACTCACACAGGTAATAATTTTTCAAATATACTGCTATATGGCTGACTCACTCAGAATCCAATAAACACCAGTTCAGGCATACACACCTGCAGTGATGCCTATGCCAGCATTTCTGTCCAGATCTGTGCATTTCTGTCCTATGTAGGCAAACATGTGCACCCCTGAACATGCACACACATGTAATAAATTTTTTCACATGCATCCATATGGCTGATTTTCCCAAGATGGTAAAATCACCATGTGACACACACACACCTGCACTGATGACTATTCCTGCATTTCTGTTCATCTCTGTGCATTTCTGTCCAATGTACACACACATATGCACCCCAGAACAGGCACAGAAATGTAATAATTTATTTGCACATACATCCATATGGGTGACTTGCAAAGAATTGCAAAAACATGTGATACACACACACCTGCACTGATGCCTCTTCCTGCATTTCTGTCCAGCTCTGTGCATTTCTCTCCAATGTGGGCATACATGTTCACCCCTGAAAAGGCACAAACATGTAATAAGTTATTCATACATATATCCATAGGGGCCACTCACTGAGAATCACAAGTACATTATGTCATATTCATCCACCTGCATTGATGACCTATACATGAGTATCGGCCCAGCTCTGTACATTTTTGTTTAATACATGTGAACATGCACACCCCTAAACACACTCACATACACATAGTAATTTATTTGCACATACATCCATATAGCTGATTTGCTCACAATCGCAAAAACACCAGGTCTTAAACAACCACCTGAACTGATGACTATTCCTGCTTTCTGGTTGGCTCTGTGCACTTCTGTCCAATACTTGCACACATGTGCACCCCTGAAAAGGCAAAAATCACCTAATAATTTATTCCCACAAACATCCATACTGGTAACTCGGTGAGAATCGCAAAAACATTACGTCATATTCCCTTCCCGGCACTGCCCGCTTATACCTGCATTTTGTCCCAACTGTGTGCATTTCTGCTAATACAAGCACAGATGTGCACCCCTGAACACACATACACGTAATGGACATATGTGCAAATAAATTACTATATCTGTGTGACTTTTCACATAGATCCATATGATTGATTTGCTCAGAATCTCAAAAACACCATGCAATACACACCCAATTGCAGTGATGTCTATGCCTCCATTTCTGCCCAGCTGTGTGCATTTCTGTCCAATGGGTGCATCCATGTGCACTCTTAAACATGCATAGACATGTAGTAATTTATTCACATATGCATGCACATGACTGATTCATTTACAAAAACACCACGTTATGCACACCCACTTGCACTGACACATCTTCCTGAATTACTGTCCAGCTCTGTGAATTTCTTTTCAAGGTACACACATGTGCACCCCGAACATGCACCCATATGTAATAATCTATTCGCACATACATCCATGTGGCCAATTTTCTCAGAATCGCCAAAAGACTACCTGATAGACACACACTTACACTGATGCCTATGTTTGCGTTTCTGTCCTCTGTGTATGTGTTCAATGTAGGCACACATGTGCACCCCTGAAAAGTCACACAGATATAGTAATTTATTCGCACATACATTCATATGGCTGACTAGGTCAGAATCGCAAAAATGCAATGTCATACTCATCATCCTGCACTGATGCCTTTTCCTGCATTTCTGTCCTGCTCTGTGCATTTCTGTCCACTGTAGGCACACATATGAAACCTGGCACACACACACCCACTTAATAATATACTGTCACATCCATCCATGTGGCTGACATGCTGAGAATCACAATAATAGCTTGTCGTACACACCCACGTGCACTGATGCCTATGCCTGCATTCCTGTCTAGCTATCTGCATTTCTGTCCAATGTGCACACACATGTAAACCCCTGAACACACACACACATAGAATAATTTATTAGTACATATATCCATGTGGCTGACTTTCTCAAAATTGCACGTACCACATCATGCACACACACCTGTACTGGCGCCAATGCCGCCATTTCTATTTGGCTCCTTGCCTTCTGGCCAATGTCTACCCACATGTGCACCCTTGAACAGACACACACACACACATAATTATTTATTCACACACACTTCCATACGGTTGATTCACTCAGAATCTTAAAAAAAACCACGTCATACACACCCACTTGCACTGACGCCTATGACTGCATTTCTGTCCATCTGTTTACATTTCTGTCCAATGTATGCACCCATGTGCACCACTGAACATGCACATTCACCTATTAATTTATTCACACATACATGACTATGACTGATTCCCTTAAAATCATGAAAACACCACATCATACACACCCACATGCACTGACGCGTCTTCCTGCATTACTGTCCGGCTCTGTGAATTTCTTTTCAATGTACACACACATGTGCACCCCTGAACATGCACACACATGTAATAATTTATTCGCACATACATCCATGTGGCCGATTTTCTCAGAATCACCAAAAGACTACCTGATAGACACACATCTGCACTGATGCCTATGTCTGCATTTCTGTCCATCTCTGTGTATTTTTTATCAATGTAGGCACACATGTGCACCCCTGAAAAGTCACACAGATATAGTAATTTATTCACACATATATCCATATGGCTGATTAGCTCAGAATCACAAAAACGCAACGTCATAGACACCATCCTGCACTGATGCCTTTTCCTACATTTCTGTCCCTCTCTGTGCATTTGTGTCCACTATAGGCACACATATGAAACCCTGCACATGTACACCCACATAATTACTCTCACATGCATCCATGTGGCTGACACGCTGAGAATCACAATAACAGCATGTCATATATACCCACATGCACGTGCCTATGCCTGCATTCCTGTCTGGCTATCTGCATTTCTGTCCAACGCACGCACACATGTGCACCCCTGAACTTGCACAGACATGTAATCATTTTTCCAAATATACTTGCAAATGGCTGACTTGCTCAGAATCCGATATACAACAGTTCATACATAAACACCTCAGTAATACCAATGCCTGCATTTCTGTCTGGCTCTGTGCATTTCTGTCCTATGTAGGCACACATGTGCACACCTGAACATTCACACACATGGAATAATTTTTTGCATATGCATCCATATGGTTGATTTTCCCAGAATGGTAAAAACACCACTTGATACACACACAATGCACTGAAGTCTATGCCTGCATTTCTGTTCATCTCTGGGCATTTATGTCCATTGTACACACACATATGCACCCCTGAACATGCACAAAAATGTAATAATTTATTTGCAAAAACATTCATATGGGTGACAAGCAAAGAATTGCAAAAAACACCACATTAAACACACACACCTGCACAGATGCCTTTTCCTGCATTTCTGTCCAAATGTAGGCACACATGTGCAGCACTGAACATGAAAAGAAATGTAATGATTTATTCGCATGTACATCTATATGGCTGATTTGCCGAGAATTGTAAAAACGCCACGTGATACACACACTCCTGCACTGATGACTATGTATCACTGTCCAGCTCTGTGCATTTCTGGCCAATGTAGAGACAGATGCATACCCCTTAGGATGCACACAGATGTAATATTCACACATATATCCATATGGGTGATTTGATCAGAATAAAACATGACCACATCATACACACCCACGTACACTGACGCCTTCGCCTGCATTTTGGTCCAGCTCTGCGCATTTCTCTCCAATGTATACACACATGTGCACCCTACATATGTACACAAATGTAATAATTTATTCATACATACGTCCGTATGGCTGATTCACTCAAAATTGCAAATACACCAGGCCTTACACACACACTTGCACTGACGACTGTGCCTGCATTTCTGTTCATCTCTGTACTTTTCTGTCCAATATACACACACATGTGCACCCCTGAACATGTACATATATTTATGTGCACATAATAATTTAATAGCACATATATTCTTATGACTGACTCGCTCAAAATCGGAAAGCACCACATTATGCACACACAACTGCACTGACGCCTATGACTCCATTTCTGTTTGGCTCTGTGCATTTCTGGCCAAAATACGCACACATGTGCACCCCCAAACAGGAGCACACACATAATAATTTATTCACACATACATCCATATGGTTGATTCACTCAGAATCTCAAAAACACTACATCATACACACACACACTTGCACTGATGCCTAGGCTTGCATTTCTGTTCATCTGTGTGCATTTCTGTCCAATGTACACACCCATGGAAACCCCTGAACAAGCACAGACATGTAGTAATTTATTCACACATACGTGACTATGACTGATTTCCTTAGAATTGCGAAAACACCTCATCATACAAACCCACGTGCACTGACACGTCTTCCTGCATTACTGTCTGGCTCTGTGAATTTCCTTTCAATGTACACACTCATGTGCACCCCTGAACATGCACACACATGTAATAATTTATTCGCACATACATCCATGTGGCCAATTCCCTCAGAATCGCCAAAAACTACGTGATAGACAGACACCTGCACTGATGCCTATGTCTGCATTTCTGTCCATCTCTGTATATTTGTGTTCAATGTAGGCACACATGTGCACCCCTGAAAAGGCACCCAGTTGTAGTAATTTATTCGCACATACATCCATATTGGTGATTTGCTCAGAATCGCAAAAACACCATGTTATACTCACCAACCTGCACTGACGCCTTTTCTTGCATTTTTGTCCTGCTCTGTGCATTTCTGTCCACTGTAGGCACACTTATGAACCCCTACACACACACACACACACACACACACACACACACACAGACTAATTTATTTGCACATACATCCATATGGCGGACACGCTGAGAATCGCAATAACAGCATATCCTACTCACCTATGTGTACTGATGCCTATGCCTGCATTCTTGTTTGACTCTTTATTTCTGTCAAATATATGCACACATGCTCACCACTGAACAGGCACAAACATGTAGTATTTATTCTCAAATACACCCATATGGGTCACTCGCTGAGAAACGCAAAAAGTTTATGTCATATTCACCCACTTGCAATGGTAAAATCACACACATGCACTGAAGACTATGCCTGTCTTTCTGTCCATTTCTGTTCATTTCTGCCCAAAGTATGTGCACATGTGCACCCCTGCACATGTACACACATGTGATAATTTCTTGGGGAAATACATCCATATGGCTGACACGCTCAGAATAGCAAAAACACCATGTCATACACACACACCTGCCCTGAGATGTATGCCTCCAGTTCTGTCTGGCTCTGTACATTTCTGGCCAATGTACACACACATGCACTCCTGAACACGCACACTCGTGTATTAACTTATTTGCATATACATCTATATAGCTGACTTGCTCAGAATCACAAATACACCAGGTCTTACACACCCACTTCCCCAGACCACTATGTCTCCATTTCTGTTGATCTCTGTACATTTCTGATGAAATTACGCACACATGTGCATCTCTGAACATGCACAGACACATAGTAATTTATTCACAATACATCCATATGACTGATTCACTTAGAATCACAAAAACACTACATCTACACACCTATGTGCATGGATGCCTCTTCCTGCATTACTGTCCGGTTCTGTGAATTTCTTTTCAATGTACATAAAACAGTACCCTTGAACATGCACACACATATTGTAATTTATTCGCACATACATCCATATGACTGATTCACTCAGAATCCCCAAAACGCCATGTCATACACACCCAAGTGCACTGATGCCTATGCCTGCATTTCTGTCTGTTGGTGTGCATTTCTGTCCAAAGTACACACCCATGTGCACCCCTGAACACGCTCATGCACATAATATTTTTTTAATATACTCCCTGTCATACTGTCTTTTATTTCTACTCACTGGGAGTCTCAGCGACATCTCAATTTTCTTAGTGTCATTCACTAAAGTAATTTTGTGCTGTCCCAGACATTTCACTGCTCCACACTGAGTGGGTCCACATTATCCTAATTGTGTCCCTGGAATTTTCTTTGTTTTCTCTGTGCTGTTTCATATATCCCACTGCTGCATGCTAGGGTGTCTCCGCATCATGCCAGGAGCCTCTCTGCCACTGAATCAGGTAACTTTATGTATTTGTAGGTAAGACACTTTTGGAATTATCAGAGCCCTAAATTTACTGTTTGAGGAAACTTTTTTAAAAAAAGAGCCATCACTGAAATTTACTGGAAATACTGTTGGTGAAAAAATTATTTACAGCATGCACTCTCAGAAAAAGGTGTAGAAAAAGGATGCCTTAACCGCTCTACATTAGTAGATGCTTTTTGATGAAACAAACCAGAAAAGTGTTCTGATTAGACTAGAGACTACACTTTATCCAAGCAAAAGCCTGAGAAGTGATGCACTTATTCTTCTTAGAGTCATAGTGTGTGTGTGTGTGGGGGGGAATTTTCTCCAATATATGGCATAGGAGAAAAATCTTTTACAGAAATGTCATGGAAATATTTTGTATAGTAGTACAATTCTTAAAATTCCACAACCCACAGACTCTAGAACACTGAGGAAGAATTACAATTTCCTCAGGGAATAAAGTGAACATTTTACATTTCACAAGAAGCTGATGAATACTACCAACAAAAATGTAAAAGTGAGAAGGACTGCTTGGAACCCACAATGTACCAGAAATTTGTTATACTCCATCTATCACAATCAAAATACATCTTTGCTTGACTTGCATTCATTTAAAGCACTTTGTCTCTTCTTTTGTCATTGAACAAGTAGCAGGAGCAACCCATTTCATATGGATAGTTTACTTGCCTACAGAATACAAGTATAGTCCAAAGTTTCATTGATGCTGTACAGAATGTGTGACATATTTATCAAGAAAACATTTGGTACCAGTGGGTAACATAAAAAGTTTTACAAAAGGCCAAACAGGCTTTAAGTGTTAGGTAAGAATCTCATATCAAGTGTGCTCATTATGAAAGATCAAATGGGTTCAATTATTGACCTGAGATGCTTCTTAAATTTTTCAACCATTATTGACTGTGAAGTTTCACAGTCAGTTGAGGTAATTTTCAAATTAGTGAGTTATTGACAGGAGACATTCATGCATGTCCATTTGTCAAGATGAGTTCAGAAATGGGGAGAAAAATCACTACACCTGTTTATTCACTAAGTTCAGCATCTCACTTTTCATAAATTTTGCAGAAAAGTTCCCCAATAGTTTTTGATTCATTCTTGTCAGACAACCTACTTGCAATCTTTTCTTAGCCTTTCTTGATGAATGTTTTGTGAGTGATCTCAATAGTAAGAAAAACCTCATGATTTGCTTAATTTAACTGTCATTTTCCTGCACCAATAAAGCATGTCACCACCCCTAATTCTTCCTTGTGTTTGAGTATTTTATTATGAACTGCTTGTGCAAATTTTATAAACTTAGGCAAACCCACACTTTCTGTGAAAGTATTTTGCTTTTCAGTTTCAGCCATTTTGTTTGTTAAAACAGTAGTTAAATCTTCTAAGGCACTTGATTACTGACATTGCAGATACTCACATATTTAAAAAAATGTATAGAGCATATGCAATTTTTAATGTAAATATCTGCAGTAGCAGTCAGCAACTCTCTTGAATAATTTAAGTACCACTTAATAACAAACACTCCAGAAAAGTACTGCAACAAAATGCTTTGACTATGAAAGTTGAATTTGCAAAAACAGTACCAAAGAAATACATCACCTCTCAAGAGAATGCAGTGTTGGCTAGACACTATTGTGGTACATGAAGATGAGTTTCTTTGAGCAGTTCATGAGGGTTTTTTTCCTTGCTAGGCGAGTACTCAATAAAATCTGTTTTGAAAAACATTTGCAACCAGTTTTTTAGAGAACAGTGAATCAAAATTATGCCACACCTTTTCTGCAAGATTTATAATAGTGATAAGTTTCATTTAGTTAATGAGCACTTTTACTGTGTAACTCTGCAGCATGAAGTCATTTTCATAAACAAAATTTGGGTGACATAAAACAGTGCAAATTATCTTCCTTCAAATGTAACTTTTTGAAAAATTTCAGAAACATTGCTGTCGGTAATATCTATATAATAACGAGTGGGTTAGGGAGGGGGAAAAGGGAGGGAGTGGGAGAGGATGGGAGGAAGCTAAATATAAGGTGATGGAAAGAGAAGTCACACTAGGTGGTGAACTGATTATACATCAAGTTGACAATGCATTGTAGAATTGTATGCCTGAAACCTATGTAATCCTTGCTAACAGATGTCACCCCAATAAGTCTAACAATAAAAATGAATTAAAAAATAAAAGAAACCAAACACATCTGATGAATAATGTATTAATAAAATTGTACTTTCAAATAAAGAACTCAACAAAACTGCTGTTATTAATTTTTTTTTAAACTGGGGTTTGTCATGGTTCTACTTCTAGAAACATTTTTTGTTTTCCACTTATTGCCAAGTAATTTCTCTATATATAATTGGTACACATTCTGTAAAGCATTAGACCAGACTTGTGTTCACTATTTCAGTTGAACATACATAAGCCTGCATCATCCCAGGTTTTCTATAATCACTATCACTCACTGGGATGGTTCTGTGTTGTCTGATGTGTAATACTGCCACTCACTTAGGCGACTCTGATTGTTCAAGGTATTCCTTAGCTGCTCTGAGTTCTGGCTTCTTGTAGCCTTAGTCATTCCACTTCTTTTTACTGGGGTTCCTCTGTGTCATCCTATGTGTCTCACTCAAGTGGTTCCGCACTGTCACATGTGTTTCACTGCCTCTCACTGGGGAGCATCTACATGGTTTGAGGTTTCACACTATTATTTAATTGAGTGGCACCCAGTTTCTCAGTCGTTCTACTGCATCTCACAGCCGTTGTTTGGTTTCATTCCAGGTTTCTTATTGCTGCTAACTCTGGTGGCTCCTTCTTATTCTAGGTATTTCACTGCAGCTACTGGAGTGGCTCCATGTTACTGGAGGTGATTTACTGCCTCTCTTATGGCTTTTTAAGGTATCACATGTCTCAAGGCCACTCTCTTGGGTGGATTTGCATGGTCCTATGTGCTTCCCTTATTCAGGTGGCTCTGAGTCTTTCTACGAGTTCCACTGCATGTCACCAGAGTGGCACTGTGTCATTCCACGTGTTTCACTACCATTTATGTAGCAGCTTTCTGTGAAGCTATGAGTTTCACTGTGGCACCCTGAGTGTCTCTGCAATATCTCAGGTGTCCGTTGATGTTCATTGGAGTTGCTTGATGTGATATCAAGTTGCTCACTGCCATTCACTGGTGTGACTTAACTTTGTTTTTATTGTCAAACTGTCACTTACTGGGGTGGCTCTGCCTTGTGCCAGTTGTACAAATGCGGCTTATTCATGTGGCTCTGCATCATCTCACTTATTCAAGTACTTGTCACAAAGGGGGTTTCTCATTATTTCAGGTTATTATTATGGCTAAAAAGGGTGACTTTGTGTCATTTCATGTGTTTATCTTTCCTGACTGGGGTGGCTTTTTGTCATGACAGGTGTTCCACTGCCACTCCCTGAAGTGGTCTGCATCCTCCCACATATCTCATTGCTGCTCACCAAGGTGTATACACATTGTCCAGATGAATCACTGCTGCTCATTGAGATAAATTTCATCTTCCAAGGTGTCTCACTGTTGCTCAAGCACGTGGATCTGCTTCATCTCATGTGTTTCATTTGCAATCATTTGGCTGGCTCTGATCAATCAAGGTATACAACTACTGCTAAATAAAGTGGCTTTGTGCCATCCCAGCAGTCCCACTTTAGTATACTGGGGTTTCTATGCATCATTCCTTGTATGTCACTGCTGCTCACTAGTGTGGTTCTGCATCATCATTTATGTCTCAGTGCCACTCACTGGAGTAGGGCATCATTGCCGCAGATGTTACAAGGTCACTCAGTTTGATGGCTCCATATTGCCTGAAGTTTCCTATTGCCTCTCACAGTGGTGGCTATCCATCCTTTCAGGTATCCCACTACTGCTCTTGGGGCTCTTGTTGCATTACTCAAGGTTTCCCACTGCCTCTCACTGTGGGGACTCCATGTGGTTCTTAAAGACATAAAGCTGTTATCTTAGATGGGTTTGCATCATTTCACGTGTTTCGTTGCTGCTCACTTGAGTGGTTCTACCTCTTCTTCTGCATCCCACTTTTTCTCATCAGGGTGGCACCCCATCATCCCAGGTTTTTCAATGCCCCGCATGAAATGGCTTTGTGTCATTTAGGTGTTTCCTTGATGCTTACTGAAGTGGATTTGTGCCATGTAATGTGTCCATCTGGTGCTTACAAAGGTGGCTTTACATTGTCACAGGTGTCCCACTGGAAGCTATTAGAATCATTTTTTTTCTTATCAGATGTGCAACTGTTGCTCCCTCAGGAGACTTCTTATCATTTCAGGTATCATCGTCTTGCATGACTCCTGCAAACCTTAAGTGCCCCACTTTCATTCACTAAGAGTTTGCATGGTGTCATTCCAGGTGTTTGCAGCTGCTCCCTTTCTGTGGTGCTATGCTGTTCCAAGTGTTTTACTGCCACTCAGTAATGTCGCTGCATGTTATTTCAGGTGTTTCACTTCCTCTTATATGAATGCATATGTGTGGCTTCAGATTTCCCACTGCCACTCACTGTGGTGGCTCTGATATAGGACAAGAAAAGGAGCACCCATAGACTTCATTTTCCCTACTACTTCAGAACTCGGTTTCAACTCTTTCTTAGTCTATTGTAATTCATGTCTATCACATAACCGCCCAGTGACAAGGACTATAGGTCTGCTTCCTGGGCCAATGCTATGGGAAACCTGCATGCCTAAAACCTGAGAGCACAGCACAAAACCAGCCATTCTGCAAGAGAACTCCAGGCTGCAGAGCTGAAGTCTGGTTTCTGATCCCAAGGGAATGTATGCTACAGGGCTATCTCCCAAGCAAGAAAATATGTGCATTTTTATGTAGAAGTTCTTCCTTTTGAAATATTTGCCACTGACTTAGAGACCATCAGAGAACTCTTGCCATGCCTCACAGCCACCAGCCACAGACCCAAGATGGGGAGCAGCCAAAAGCTGGCAGTTGCTATCCACAACATCTGGAGTTGGCAGATCATAGGCACCAGTTAACATCCCAACTTCACCCTATGGAACTTGCTGTGGACCAAGACATCTCTCAATCTAGCCCTCAAGATCTTGGAATTCAATCAGAATGAAGGTGCCCACTGTGGAATGGCCACATTCTCCCCAGCTTAGAGGTCCACTTCTCAGGAAGTGGTCAGTCCTCTGTGGTCCTTGGGTGACCCTGAGGTGCTTGGAGGGCATCTTGGTGAACTGGCCACACAGAGATGGAATGGAGGGCTCTAAGTGTAACTCAGAATTTTCCATTCCCTAGATCAACCTGCAGTCCTTGAAGTCCCTGGGACACTGGAGATGTCAGCTCTTAGCGGACAAATAGAGACATGGTGGGGTTATTGTGGTGGACACAACAAGAACACGGGCCAGTACTTTTCCATGCCAGGCCCTGCAAACTACTTTAGCCTCAGATATAAGAGGCCCTGATGCCTGTGAATGACAGAATCCACTGGGTCTAGATGAAATGCTAACCCTTCTCAGCATGTGTACTTTGTTTTTCAGGAGATCTGCAATATCTAGATCTGTGGCAGTGGGTCTGCAGTAAGACTGCCCAATGCTCCCATAATATTGCTGGCCTGTGCTTGGTGGCATGTAAGAGGCATATTGAGTTGTGCAGAGCCCACCAAGCTCAGAGGAGTTACTTCACCACACATTTGAGAACTCACACCTGAAGAGTGCACCCCACTTAGACTCTGGGGTACACCAGGACAAGAGTTAAGGCTGGAGTCAAGGTGCCACTGCACAGCACCACTCAGTTCATCTCCAGGACTGAAGCCAGGTATCCCCCATCTGTTGCCCATGACCACCAGACTTTTGAGGCCATTGAGGGTTTCCAGCCACATTTCTTCATAGTGGAATTGTTCAGACAGACCCAAAGAGAGCAATAGGTCTGGCACAACATACTAGAGAATTTAAAGAATTCTCAAACAGGGGAAGAAGTTGAGTCATGAATGGTTTTCATTATACATAACTTCCTTCTGCTGGTGTTACAGAATCCAGACTGGGTCTTTAGGCTAGTGTTCAGGGAATAAAGGATTAGGCAGATGTCTTGGTTAAGAGGGAGGCAACTGTGAGCAGGCACAGGGTAGCTCCACTTCATCCAGTCTCAAGTGTAGATTATGAGAAACAAAGTTACCAATTACATCACATTTAGGAGGCTATGCATAGAACTGTATGAATCATCAGTGTTGCCTCATGGGTGTCTCCTGGAGGGACCTTCACTCAGAAGCCCAGTAAGTTGAGAACTGACAGCTTTCATCTGTTCTCTAAAGGCCCATTTCCAAAAGAGGACACCCTCCCACTGATCCTCAGTTATGGCAATTTCTACCTATAGTTAGGATTGGAGAGATCAACCAGTACACCCCAAAATGAATGGACATAAAGTTTTCTGGTTTACCGCTGATAGGACTGAAAAAGAGACCACAGTTAGTCTTACAATCTACTAACCAGAGACCCAAAATGGGGAGCAGTCAGACACTGGCAGCTTCTGCCCTTGACACCTAGGAGTGGCAGGCCATGGACAACAATATACACGCCAACTGCACCCCATGGAACTTGGTGTGGACCAAGACACCTCTCCATCTAGGTGCAAAGTTTACAGGGTTCAATCAGCATGAAGTTGGCCATGGTGGACTAGCCACATTCTTCCCACTTTAGACTTCAGCTTCTCAGTATGTAATTAGTATTCTGTGGTGCCTATGGGACCCCCAGATATTCTCTGAGGGCACGGTGAGGACCTGGACTCACAGGAAAGCACTGGCGGTCTGTATCTCAGACATTTCCAATGCCTAGATCAACCTGCAGTTATTGAGGAACTTGGGTTGCTGGAGACCTTAGTTATTAGCAGATAAGAGGACCCACAGAGGTGGGTTGTGGAGATTACAGAAAGACCTTTCTTCAGTCATACTCTCTCCAAGCCCTGCAAACTACATCGGCCTCAGGGATGAGTAGCCCTGACTCCTGTGAATGACAGTATGCTCTTGATGCAGATGAAACCTTGCCCTTCTTTCCAGAAGGCCTGAAGTATCTGGCTTTGCTGGATGTGCAGTGAGACAGGCCAATGCTCCCCCATAGTACTGCTGGTTTGTGTTTAGTTCCATGTGAGAGGAACCCTGAGTAGTGCATAGTGTGGCAAGCTCAGGCCAGTGACTCCCCACCACACATGTAAAAACTCAGAGCTCAAGAGTGCACTCCAGCCAGATTTTGAGGCACATCTGAAGTGAAACTTATTTCATGGGCAACAGGCTGTGACACAACACAACTCAGCTGATCTCTAGGCCTGAAGCTGGGCAGTTCCAATCCACTGCCCATGAGCACCATGTTCTTGATATTCTTGGGTGACTCCAGCCATTCTGTCTTTATGAAGAGTTTATACTAGGAGACACGATGGAAGGCATGGGTTTGACACCACCTCCCAGATAATTTAGAGAATTCTCAAACAGGAGATGAAGGTGGGATGTGAGTAGATTCTGTTATAAATACTTTCCTTTCTGTGGTGTTACAGAATCCAGTCTTGGGCTCCAGGCTAGTGCCCAAGGAATGAATGTCCAGGGAGATGTCATGGTCAAGAAGGAGGCAACTGGGGAAAAGGTACTGGGTAGCTCAACTCCATCCAGTCCCAAGCGCACATCGTGAGAAACAGATTTCCCAATTACATCACTTTAAGGAAGCTATGAAGAGAGAAGTATGAATCATCAGTGATGCTCATGGATGCCTCCTGGAGGGATGTCAAACTCAGAGACCTCATAAGGTGAGAACTGACAACCTCCATCTTCTCTTTCAAGGCTCTTTGACCAAAATTAAACCCCTCTTTCTGATCCTAGATTCAGGTCATTTCTAGCTTCAGTTGGGATTAGAGAGATAATCCAGTACATCTCCAAATAAATGGACATAGAGATTTCTGGAATACTGCTCATATGACCATCACAGAGACCACAGTTAGACATAGAGCCCAACACCCAAAATGGAGAGCACCCAGAGACTGGCAGCTTCTACTCATGACACCTGGACGTGGCAGACCATATGGATGACCTTACACAGCAATGGCACCGCATGGGCCTTGGTGTGACCTAAGACAACTCTTGAACTAGCTTTCAAAGTTGTAGGTTTCAATCAGAATAAAGCTGGCCACTGTGGCCAGGCCACATACTTTTCACTTTAGACTTTAGCTTCTCAGGATATGGTCAGTCATCTGTGGTTTCAGTTAGGTTCCTGATACTTTCTGAGGTTACCATGGAAACCTGACCTCACAGAAAACATTTGGGGGCTCTAGGTATATCTCAGAACTTTCCAACCTGTAGATAAACCTACAGTCCCTAAGAACCCTGGGGTGATTTTGACCTCAGCTATTAGCAAACAAGGGGTCTCTCATGGGTGGGTTATGTTGTACACAGTAAGAACTTGGCCCAGTCCTGCCTTTCACCAGGGCTTGAAAACTACATCAACCTCAGAGATTTGTAAGCTTGACACCTGTGAATGACAGCATTTTCTGGGGACGATGAAACCTCCAACCATTCCCAACATGGGTGCCATTTTCCAAAAGGCCTTCAGTATCTGGGTCTGTAGCAGTGAATATGTGGTGAGACTGGTCAGTGCTTGTCTAGTACTGCTAGGCTTAGTTTGGTGGCATGTGAGAGGCACTCTAAATTGTGTAGCACACTGCCAGTTCACAGCAGTGAGTCCCCAACACACACATAAGAACAGAGAGCATAGAGTCTACTTCAGTGTTTGGGGTGCAGCAAAACCAGAGCTCAGCCCTAGGCAAGAGACCAGGACAGCACAGCCCAGGTGATCTCCAGGCCTGAAGCCAGGCAGCCCCAATCCCCTGCTCATGGGACCACCAGACTCTTGAGGCTATTGGGAGTCTCCAGCCCTTCTTTCTTCATAGGCAGTTTGTACAAGCAGATTCAAAGAGGGCCATGACTCTGGCACGACCTCCCTTTGTATACAGAAAATTCTCAAACATAGGAAGAAGTTGGAAATTCAGAAGATTCTGTTATAAATACCCACATCCCTCCCCTCTGGTGTTATAGAATCCAACCTTGGTCTCCAGGCCAGTGCCCAGGAAACCAAAGAACAGTGGGAGGCCACAGTCATGAGGGAGCCAACTGGGGGCAGGCACAGGGCAGCTCCACACCATTCAGTCTCAAGTGAACATGAGGAAAAGTGTTCCCAAGAACACAACATTCAGGAGGGTATGCAGAGACCTGTCTAAATCATCAATGATGCCTTATGGATGCCCCCTGGCGGGGTCTCACCCTCAGAACCCTGGTACAGTTGGTACAGTTGGACCTGACAGTCTCTATCCTCCATCCAAATGTCCCTTGGCAGAAATTAAGCCCCTTTCCCTCACCCTAAGGTCAGGCCATTTCTAGCTTCAGTTGGATTGGAGAGAACATTCAGCATACCTGCAACATGACTGGACAGAGAGATTTCTGGCATACTGCTGACATGACCAACACAGAGACCACATGTAGACGTACATCCCTCTAGCTACAAACACAAAGTGGGGAACAGCCGGAGACTGACAGCTTCTACCTATGGCATCTTGGTGTGAGAGACCATAGGCGCAAACTTAATCTCCAACTTCACCCCATGGAACTTGGCATGGACCAAGACACCTCTTGGTCTAGTTGTCAAAATTCTGGGTTCAGTCAGAATAAAGCTGTACACTGTGGCTGGCCACATTCGTCCCATCTCAAATGTCAACTTCTCAGGAGCTTATCAATCTTCAGTGGTCTCTGTGGGGCCTCTGACTTTCTCTGAGGCACAGGGAAATCACAGGTATTTCAGGACTTTCCAACCCATAGATCAACCAGAAATCTCTGTGGACTCTAGGGTGCTAGAGACCTCAGATGTTAGTGGATAAGGGGGCCCACATGTTTTGGTTATGATATGCTCAGAAAGAACTTGGCTCTGTCCTGAGCAGACCAGGCCCTGGAAACTATATCAGCCTCAGGACCGAATAGGCCTGAACCCTGTTAATGATAGTATCCTCTGGGTTCAGATGAAAATTCCAACCCTTCCCAGCATGGGTGCCCAGGTTTTTCATGACACCTGCAGTATCCAGGTCTCTAGAACTGGATGTGCAGTAAGAATGGCCAATATTCTCCCCGTACTGCTTGTCTGGGCTTGGTGCCATATGAGAGGAACCCTGAGTTGTGCAGAGCATGGCAAGCTCAACAAATCACTCCCCACAACACAGATAAAAACTCTGAACCTAGGAGTGCAACCCAGCCAGTCTTTGTGATACGCCTGTACCCGAGATTAGACTGAGAGAAAGACGGAATGGCGCCACACAGCTCAGACTACTTTCAGGCCTGAAGCTGGGCAGCTCCAATCCACTGCACTTGAGTGCCAGGCTCTTGAGGTTGTTGGGGGTCTCCAGCCAATTCTTTAGTAATGGAGGTTTTTACAAGCAGACCAGAAGAGGGGCATGACTGTGACACCATCTCCCAGAACATACAGAGAATTCTCAGAGGAAGAAGATGGGATGTGAGCGGTTTGCATTATAAGCATACCCCTTCCTCTGGTGTTACAGAATACAGCCCCAGGCTCCATGCCAGGCCCAGCGCATGAAGCAGTATTGTGAGGCCATAGAAGGAGGCAGGTAACTGGGGAAGGCACAGGGTAGTTCCACTCCATCCAGTCACAAGTGCACAGAAGAAACAGAGTTCCCAAGAACACTACACACAGGGGATATGCAGAGACCTATGTGAATCATCAGCGATGCCTAATGGATGCCTCCTGGAGGGGCTCACCCTCAGAGCCCCAATAAGGTGAGACCAGACAGCCTTCATCTATTCTCCAAAGGTCCCATGACAGAAATTAAAACCCTCCCCCTGATCCTAGGTTCAGGCCCTTTATAACTTAATTTGGAATTGGAGAATATCCTGTAGAATCTGAATATGACTGGACATACAGATTTCTGGCATACAACTGACATGACCAACATATAGACCACAGATAGACCTATAGCCTACTAGCTACAGACTCAAAATAGAGAGCAGGCAGAGACTGACATCTTCCACACCAAGAACCTGGTGATGGCTGATCACGGGCGCCACCTTACACACCTTATTCACCACATGGAACTAGGTGTGGACAAAGACACTCCCAATCTAACTTCTAAGTTTACAGGGTTTAATCAGAGTGAAGCTGGCCATGGTGGCCTGCCCATATCCTTCCCAACTTAGATGTCAGTTTCTCAGGATGTGGTCATTTTTCTGTGGTGCCTGTGGGCTCCCTGTTATTCTCTGGGGGCATGGTGAGGACCTGCCTCACAGGAAAGCACTGTTGTCTATAAGTGTATCTCAAGATTTTCCAACCCTTAGATCAACCTGCAGATTTTGAGGCCTTCTGGATGCTGGAGATCTCAGCTATTAGTCAATAAGGGGGCCTACAGTGGTGTGTTATGGTGTACCCAGCAAGAGCTTGACCTAATCTTGTCTCCTATCAGGCAATGGAAACTCCATCAATCTCAAAACTGAATAGTCTTGACAGCCATTAATGACAGTATCCTCTAAATCAAGACGAAGCATTCATCCATTCGCAGAATGGGTACACTTTTTTCCAGGGGACCTGTAGTATCTTGGTCTACAGCAGTGGGTGTTCACTGAAGACTGGCCAATGCTGACCCAGCCCTGTGTGGCTGTATTTGTTGGCATGTGAGAAGCACCCTGGGTTGTGAAGAGTGCTGCAAGTTCAGACCTGTGGATCCCCAGTGCATACATAAGAATTAAGAGCCCAAGAGTGCAACCCAGGTTGCCTTTGGCATACACCATGACCAGAGCTTAGCACGGGGGCAAGAGGCCATGACACAGCATAACTCAACTGATATCCAGACCCAAATCCAAGCTGTCTCAATACTCTGTCAATGACCACCAGACTCTTGAAGCTGTTGAGTGTATCTAGCCATTCTTTCCTCATGGGCGGTTTGTACGAGCAGACCTGAAGTGGGGCATGGGTCTGGCACCACCTTCCAGAGAATTTAGAGAATTCTCATACGAAAACATTTGGATGTGAGAAGTTTTCATTATACACACCTTCCTCCCATTGCTAATGTCCAGGGAAAGAAGTACAGGAAGATGTCAGGAAATGATCAGGTGGAAGGCAACTGGGAGCAGCCACATGGTAGCTCCACACCATCCAGTCCCAAGTGCACACAGTGAGAAACAGTTTCCAATTATACCACATTTAGGAGGCTATGCAGAGAGCTGTATGAAACATTAGTGATGACTCATAAATAACTTCTGGAGGGACCTCACACTCAGAGGCCTGGTAATGTGAGAACTGACACTCTATATCTGTTCTCCAAAGGCCTTTTGACAAAAGGGAAGACCCTCCCCATGACCCTCAGTTCAAACTATATCTAGCTTCAGTTGGGATTGGAGAGATAATCCAGTACATCCTCAAATTGAATGGACATTGAGGTTTCTGGCACACTGCTGACATGACCAACACAGAGACCACAAGTAGACCTATAGTCCACTAGCCACAGACTCAAAATAGGGATCAGGCAAAGACTGGCAGATTCTACACCCACCACTTGGAAGTGGCATATCATAGGCTCCACCTTCCATGCCATCTGTACTGCATGAAACTTGGTGTGGACCAAGATACCTCTTGATCTAGCTGCCAAGGTTACAGGATTCAGACAGTAAGAATCTGGCCACAGTGGCCTGGTCACGTTGTTTCAACCTTAGTTGTCAGCTTCCCAGGATGTGTTCAGTTTTCTGGTGCCTGTTTCCCCCCTGATATTCACTGAGGGCACAGTGGGGACTTGGGCTCACAGGAAAGTATTGGGGTCTCTAAGTGTATCTCAGGTCGTTCTAACACCTAGATCAACCTGCAGTCCTTGAGGACCTCAGAGTACAAGAGACCTCAGCTATTAGTGGATAAGCGGGCTCACGGGGGTGGATTATGCAAGAGCTGGGCTCACTCCTGCCCCCGTCAGGCCCTGGAAAATACATCAGCCTCAGGGAAGAATATCCCTGACCCCTGTGAATGACAGTATCCTCTTGGTCCAGATAAAAATTTTAACCCTTCACAACATGGGTTTCCTGTTTTCCAGCAGGCCTGCAATATATGGGTCTGCAGATGTGGTCTGCATCGAGACTGGCCAATATCCCCCAGTACCGCTAGACTTTGGTGGCATGTGATAGGCTCCCTTAGCTGAGCAGAGCAACACAAACTTAGAGCAGTGACTGCCTATCACACATATAGGAACACAGAGTTCAAGAGTGCACTGCAGCCTGCTTTGAACACCAAACCAGACCAGAGGAGAAAGCGAGAGACCAAGACAGCACAGCTGAGCTGATATCCAGGTCTCAAGCCAGGCAGCCCCAAACCCCTGCCCCTGACAACCCAGATCTGAGGTAGTTGGGGTTCTCCAGCCATCATTATTTCATGTGTAGTTTTTACAAGCACACCCGAAGAGGAGCATGGCTCTGATACCACTTCCCGAAGATTATAGAGTATTCTCAGAAAGAGAAAGAATGTGGAAATTTAGGGGCTTCTCTTATAAATACCCACCTTACTTTTATGTTACAGAATCCAGTCTCGGGCTCCTAGCCAGTCCCCAGTGACAAAGGATGAGTGGGAGGCCATGGTCAGGAGGAAGGCAACTGGGGGTAGACACAGAGTAGCTCCACCAAATTCAGCCCAAATTTCACATGAGAAAGAGCATTACCAAGTATAACAAATGTAGGAGGTTATGCAGAGACCTGTCTGAATCATCAGTGATGTCTCATGTTTGCCTCCTATGAGGGGGGGCCCACCTTCAGAGTCCCTGTAAGATGGAATCTTATATCTTCTGTTTTCCAAATAACCCCTGTCAGGAGTTAAACCTTTCCTACTGATCCTAGGTACAGGCCATTTCCAGCTTCATTTGTGATTGGAGAGGACACTCAGCACACCCCCAATCTGACTGGACATAGATATTCCTGGCATAAAGCTGACAAGATTGACACAGAAACCACAGGTATATACCCACCCTGATTAGCACAGGGATCCCAGGCAGACTTCAAACATGAGCAGCATGGAGACTCACAGCTGAACCTCAAGCTGAACAGTAGAGACCCAAATCAGATACCTTAGTGATGAATACAGAGACTCCATGAAGACCCCAAACCTCATCAACATAGAGACCTCAGGCAATCGTCAACCTCACTAGCAAAGAGAACCCAGGTGAACCCCAAAGTTCAGTTGGTACAAACACTCTGAACAGGGCACAAAAGTGATTAGCATAGAGACCCTAGGCAGACTTCCAATCTCATGACCACAGAGTACTTAGGTAACCCCAACTTGCCCAGCACAAAGACCGACAGCAGACCCCCAATCTGAGCAGAATAGAGAACCCCAGGTGGACCCTAAATAAGTCAGCATATAACCCCCCAAAAACCTCGACCTAACTAGCTGAGAGACCCCAAGGAAAACCTTAACTTATCCAACACAGAGACCTCTGGGTGATTCCAATATGATCAGAGCAGAGACCCCCCCCACCAACCTCAAACTTTACCAACACAGAAGCGTCAGGTAGACTCTCAACATTACTGGGCCCAGAGGCTCCCAGCAGAAACCTGACATGACCAGCATAAAACATACAAGTATAGCACCATCCTGACAGGCACAGAGACGCCAAGAAAGCCTCCATTCTGACTGGCACAGAGACCACATGTGGACCCTCACCATGACTTGTCACAGAGATCCCAGACAGACACCTCATGGCAAGGACAGAGATCCAGGAAAATCAAACCTTGAGCGGTACAGACTCCCAAGACATACATCAATTCTGACTAGCACAGACACACCTGGAAGATCCTCAATCTGATCAGAACAGAGGCTCCCAGTAGATATCTAACCTGACCAGGAAGAAATCACCAAAAGGACCACATCCTGACCAAAGAAGCACCCCAAAGACCCCCAATCTGAGTCGCAAGAAGATCAAATGTGACCTCCAACCTGACTAGCACAGAGACCCCAGGCAGACCCCTATCATTACTTGACACAAAAACAGAAGTCCCCTGATATTACCATACATAGTCCCCTGGCTGACCTATGAACAGATGAATGCAGAAACCCAAAGCAGACTCTCCACATGACCAGTCACAGAGAAATCAGGTAGACTCCCAAACTAACCAGCAGAGAAACCCAAGGAAGACTCCCAATATGAACAGCACAGAGACCCCCAAGAAACCCCCAACCTGACAAAAACAGAGAACACCAGCAGGACCCCAAACCAATCAGCACAAAACCCCTCAGAAGACTGCAACCTCAGTTCACAGACATCCCGAGAAAAACCACAACTGGTTCAGGACAGAGACCTCTGACTTATTCCAACCTAACCAAAATAGAGACCCCTCAACAATGACCTTAAACTTTACCAACAAAGAGAACTAACACAGAAACTCAACTAGGAACAAATGCAGACGTTGGATCTGATAGAGAAAGAAAACCAAACCAGACAGCCAAACCAAATAGCACAGTATCCAATAGTTCGATAACCTGACCACAAGAGAGACCTCAGACAACCTGAAACAGACCAGCACAGATACCCCTAGCAGACTCATGACTTGATCAGGCACACAGTTCTCAAGCACATCCCCATGCTATGAAGCACAGAAAATTGCGACAGAACACCCAAATGACAACCATACAGACTGCTAGCAGACCCCATCCTATCCATTAAAAAGAGCCCCCAGAAGAACCCTAACTTGACAATCACAGAGAGGCCCAGGGGAACCCAAAGCTGACCAGAACAGAGTCCCCAATGCAGACCGATGAAGTGACCCAAACAGAGACCCCAGGAACAGAGATCAGCAATGATACCATAGCCGACCCCAAACCTGACCAAGACAGAACCCAGGCAGATTTCAAATGTGACTGAGAACAGAGGTCTCCAGAACCCTAATCTGCCCAACACAGAGACCACAGACTGACCCCAAACTTACCAAAACAGATACACCCACCGACCTCCAGCTTGACCAACAGAGACATCATGCAGAAACCCAACGTGACAAGCACAGGCAATGCTGCAGACCTGGAAACTGACAAGGATAGACCCTCAACAGACAGTCAACCTGACAAGTACAGTACCCAGCAGTCCATTAACCTGACCAGTAGACATACCCTAGCATATGTCCAAACAGACCAGCACTGATAACCAAAGCAGACCTTCAATGTGACCAGGCATACTGACCTTTAGCACACCCTGGTACTAATCAGCAAAGAGAACCCTGACAGAACTCTCAAATGACCAGCAAAGAGACTCCTGGCAGACCCACAACTGGACATTCACAGAGGGACTGAACAGACCAAGAAACTGACTATCATATACAGGCCCAGCAGACTCCCAACCAATAGAACTCTGAATGCAGGCCTCCAAAGTGAACAGAATAGAGACCTGAGGCGCACATGAGACTAGCAGAATGACCCCAGAAGACCCCATACCTGACAAGGACCAGAACAAGGCATATTTGGAGT
>PVJL010013058.1:0-34015 GCA_004026885.1 Lyroderma lyra | reverse complement strand
TTAGATCTATTGACAGCCTCCCAAGGTGGCACATGTGCTATTTTACATGTGGAATGTTGTGTATATATCCCAGATCACACTGAGCACATTCAGACAGCCCTGGCTGAGATGAACACAGAGGTACAAGCCATTGCCTCCTCCACAGCAGACCCATTAACCTCTTGGTGGAATTCCTTAGGATCCACCTGGTGGTGGATACTAATGATCCTAGCAATTATTGCTAGCAGTCTGGTAGTCTTTTGCTGTTCCCTATATTGCTGCTGTGGGCTGTGGGCTCAAGGATATGCATTATGGACAAAGTTACCTGCGGCGACCCTGTAGGGGTGGAGTGTCAGTCCCCAGAGGGTTAAAAATAAGCCCACTGTAAAGGGTTAAATCCAGGCCCGCCAGCCCAGGCTTGACCTTGGTATAATCACCGCCCAGGCTTGACCTTGGTATAACCAGTCCCTGCAGGGGCTGAGGAATTCCTGGGGCTGACAGTTACTGCGCATGTACCGCCTTATGTAACCATGAAAACCTAAACAATTGCTACTGGGCAGATGCGGTAAGATGCCACTTTTGTTTGAATACGTATATACAGTCCCAGGTGCGCAATAAAGTAGCTAGCTTGCTTGCTGGTGTGCTTATGGTCCCCCATGTCGGCTCCGCGTGTGCTTTTTCAATTGGGTGTACCACCGCCGAAACCTGCCCTGCCTGGAAACCTTGGCAATGACACCCACAAAGTGGTATTTCTGGCACACCAATCCTTCCCTTTCTTTAGGCGGTAGGATCAAGAGTGGGGTCCCAGGATGATTACCTATACTGATGTACCCGAAAACTCTTAACATGGATCCGGAAAAAGAAAGTCCCACTCCCTGCGAGACTGTGTGAGAGTGTTGGTGGATGTGTGCGCGCGCCATGGCGCGCGCGACCCTTGTGTGACGCCTTATCCTTCCAGTGGTGGAGGGGCCCCATGACCTCCCCAGAAGTCTCCCAGACCCTGCCCCGGAAAGCCCGCGATGCGTGTAGTCCCTCAACTCCCGGCCCGCCGCGCTCCACCGCGAGGCCCGCCCACCAGAGAGGCCCCGCCCACCAGCGGGGCGTGCGTGTAGGCCCTCAACTCCCGGCCGCCGCGCTCCACCGCGAGGCCCGCCCACCAGAGAGGTCCCGCCCACCAGCGGCGCCCTGCGCCTCGCTCTTCAGCGCCCTCGCCTCTCCAGAGGCCGTCACTTTCGCTTTCATGATTTTTACTGCCCGCCGAGCCGTTCTCCCCTTGCTTCTCCGCATTGTAGGGCCTGCTCCTGTCGCTGCCATGAGCACTGGTACCTTCGTCGTGTCGCAGCCATTAAACTACCGCGGCGGGGCCCGCGTGGAGACGGCGGACGCCTCGGGCACCGAGAAGGCGTTCGAGCCGGCCACAGGTAGTGGGCGGTGGGCGGCGGGGTGGGGATCTGCTCAGGGGCCAAAGAGGTCCGAGAACCCGGGAACAGCTGGTGCATGGCGTGCTGGGGTCGGGGTGGCTGGACAGTGGCAGGACAGAGTTCGGGAAGCCCCGACGAGGGAGTCGTGCCCCTGTTAATGATTACTTTTTAAAGCTAGGATCGGGTGCGGAGAAGCAGCTTCCAGAAGGACTCAATGGAAACACACATTTGTGCCCAGAATGAGGAGGCTCCCAGATGATGTCACTCCCTGTATCTAAAGTATTTCTGTACATGAATGAGAGTTGGGAAGGAGAAAAAAAAACCTGTTCTGTTTTCACCCAGAGCTTATTGTGTGCCCAGCACTGTGATAAGCCCTGCGTTTGCCCTGGGAACAATTGAAGAAGTTTTTGTTTTGGTGTCGTTTGTTTTGTTTTGCTGGGTTTTGTGGAATATTTGTGGGAAGAAAAATGTAAATGTTTTGCACAAACTGGAATGGCCTGTAGCCAGAACATAAAATTTGGATTGCAAGAGTGGAGAATTTAGGATGGACCAATCACACTAAACCAGGGAGCATATTTTTTTTTCAGAACAGGAGGAAGCCACAGAGATCCACACTATCCTTCCTCTTGGCCCCACCCCCATATTGATACAAAAGAAAGAACAGCTGCTCTTTAATTACCAATAATGTGTTACTGCCTCAACTAACTGGCTATTCGAATTTGTAACACAAATTGTAGGTTTGTGAAAGCTGTCTGGAAAAAGCAGAGTCCCAGGAGTTCTTGTGGACAGGGAGGGGAAAAGGAATGCTGACTTGACATACTTTGAAGGATTCTTGTTGGTAGAGTCAGTCACAGCCCTGGGATCTAGGTGTAGAAAAAGTGGTCATTTCATATTTTGCCCCAGAAAACAGGTAGGGAGGGAATAAGGTTGAGAGTAAGAAAACGAAAGACTAGATTTTTTTTTTATTTGAGAAAAAATCTCTTCTTGCTCTTAGGGGTATATTTGCCTGATAATTGCTGTTTATTAACCATCTTCATTAAGTATTAGTAGTATGAGATAACATAGAGAACGTAGACTTGGGATTTAAAATCAGAGTTTATAACCCAGCAGACTGAGTACTTTCTACTTTGATTTTTCAAGATCCCTGAGATTGTCAAACATTGTTAGAGAGCATAGCAAAGTAATTGCTAGGAAGTTAAACCCAACTATAAAATAGAGGTGGGTAGGGGTTCTTAACCTTAAGTTCATGGTGTGCGGGGCAAGGGACATGATCTCTTTAATTCTGTAATGTGATTATGTACATTTTTCTAGAGAGAAATTTGCAAGTTTTATTAGATTCTTAAAGGAGTCAGTGATCCCCAAATAGAGTTAAGAACTGCTCATATAGGTGTGGTCACTAAATCACACATACTTGACAAGAAGGGGGTCACTAGAGGAAATTTGAATATATAATACTTTATTTAAGTGTGTGCCAACAATGTGAGATAACACTCGAGTTCCCTGTCTTTATAGGCAGAGTGATTGCTACTTTCACATGCTCAGGAGAAAAGGAGGTAAATTTGGCTGTTCAAGATGCAAAGACTGCCTTTAAAATATGGAGTAAACTATCTGGCATGGAGCGTGGTCGAATCCTTCAGGAGGCTGCCAGGATAATAAGGGTATGTTGTAATTTATTGTCTCCCAGAAAAGTTTTCTTGCATTGCCGTGAGGGTTCTTGATGATGAGTTACAGTTAGATTTTGATATACTGTAGAAGAGCCTTTCCATCTGCCCACCTTGGTGTGTAAAAGAAGCTTCATCCAATGATTCTCATCTGAATATTGGCTCTGTGAAGCCTCCCTTGGTGGGTTTTGTTAGCATTATAATGTATCCTTTGCAGCTTGCCTCCTTTTCTTTTTAACTATGTACATGCAATTTTTCCTCTAATGACTTAAGTCTGCCTTCCTTTTTCAGATTTATTTTTCTACTTTGATTGCCTGGGAAGATTTCATAGATTCATAGAAGTTCCCCTCTTAAATGACAAAGTTAAATTTTTGACAGAAGTGTAGTAGATACTCATTACAGAAAATTAGAACATTCAGAAGAATATACACCAAAATATGAATCCTGGCTATCTCTGTGTGGTATGATTGTGGGGATTTTTTTTTTTTTTTGTCAGAGGCATGTTAAATCAAAAACTGAAGGGTCTGAGTGTTCCCCTATTTGCAAGCGTGTAATGTAGTTTGACAGGAGACATGAGGTTTTCTGGATCAGAGAAAGACATGGTTTATTACAGCAAACACAGCAGCCAAAGCAACACCTGAGCATTAGTTTTGTGAGCCCCGTCCCCGCTGGTGATACAGGTAGAGCCAGATGTTACCTTGTTGCATCACAGGAGAAAAACCCTAAACTTAGGAGAATTGGTTTGTACAGGAGCTGCTGGAGAGAGATTACTTATTAAGCAGATCTCCTGGGTTAAAGAGGAGCAGTGTCACTAGGTTTATTACCCTAAGATGTAAGCATGTGTCTGCAAGAACAGGAAGTAGGAAAGCTTTATCTCTCCACCTCTCTCCAGAGGGCTGTATCTTTAGAGACACCGTCTCTGCCTCCCAAGGCCTTCACTTTTCAATCAGCTTGTGAGTGTCCTTTACTCAGAAAGCCTGGACCACACAGAAATGTCAGAATATTCACGGAACATTTTCCCCCAGCAAAGTAATTTTCCCTATTAAAAATGTATTTTTAATTTGATAGACCAAAAGGGATAGCTCAAAGCCGATAATTTATTTTATCTTTCACTTTTTCCTTGTGCATAAAGATTGAGGATTGTTATGTTTTCTTAAGAATTGGCCCCTTTGTCATTATGAAATGACTTTTTTATGCTGAATATCTAATATTTTTTTGCTCTGAAATGGACTCTAATATGTTCTTTTCCATCTAATCCCCCCCATATTCTTTGCTATTTATATCTTATTTTATTAGTCAGAAATATATACTTCTATGTAAAGCTCTGGCTGAGGATCATGCCCTGGATTTGCCTTACCCAAAATTATTCCATAACTGAACAGATCCCACCCTCTGACTTCAGCCTACAATTATAGCCCTCAGTTATTTCCTTTAGTGATTTTTCCAGTTAATCAACATCTCCAATTCTTTGTTCTTCCATTTTTTACCATACCCAGTCAATTGTCTTTTAAAAAGAATTTTAAAATAAGATAAATAAATGCAAAAATATTAAACTGGCAAGAGTGAAAGGCTGTTGGCTTCTGCATTAGTATAAGAGTAAACAGGAAGTAATCTTGATTATTGCTGCAAAGCCCTGGAATATTTCCTAAGAATAAGAAGTTTATTGAGATATATGAGAGCTGTCCAGAAAGTATCCATCCATGTAATATGAAAAATAGAGGCATTTATATCTGGATTTTTTCTGGACAGTTCTCATATATACTGTGTTTTTCCATGTATCAGTTGATACTTTTGTCTAAAATTGTAACCAGTTGAGAGGGTTTCTTAATGTTGGGTTAGAAAAGTAGGGGTCATTTTACACATAGGAGCATCTTATGCATGGAAAAAATACAGTACCTATATTTTTTGTAAACAGTGGGTTGGTAATTAGCTTTGAGGACTGTTTCAAGATTTCAAGTCTCAGAGAAAATTCAGTTTATTGGCTGGTCTGTAGAGAATTTTCCTGTTTTATTCCATCATTCTCTACCTTCACGGAAAATGTTATTTCTTTTTTTTCTTTTTGCTTTTTGGTATGTGGGTAGCTCCCAGGCTGGGAATCGAACCCAGGCCACAGCGCTGACAGCGCCAGCGCCGAAGCCTTAAGCCACTACACCATCAGGGAATTCCCAAAAATGTTATTTCTAAAAGACCATTTTGAGACCTTTTGATACAAGGATCATCCAGAAATGTCCCTGGCAAAAACTAGCAGGGATCCCCAGTGGATCTTCACTGAGCGAACACACTGATGAGTGAGTGGTTCTTACCTCCTGCTTAGGATCTGCTCTGGTCATGCATTCTAGAAACGAAGTTTCAGCCACTCGTGCTTGATCAAGCCTTCAGAAAACCATTTCATGGTAATCATACTCTACAATCCAGGGTGAGGGTCATTTATTAAGAACTGATGCTCCTTGTCCTCCTAGCTACCCTCTTTCTAGTATCTGCGTAACTGGGAAACAAGTTAAAATTATTTTGGTGAGTGTAGAATCAGGGAAAGAGAAGGAGAATTGTCAGTTTAGAAGACAGTTTAGAGTCAGACTATGTTTGAATGTTAACAAATTATCCTTTCTGAAGAAACATGTCTTTTCATTAATTGCAAGATTTATCCAGAACTTATGAACTTCCTCTTTTAGAAGTATGTTCCTTGGAGGCAAACTGGATCTGCACCTTTCTCCTTAGTAATGAGTGTGGAGTGAGTGGATCAAAGCACTTTATACCTTTAGTCTTGGTAGAAATAGAACAGTCCAGATATCACTGCCAGGCTCTTCTTTCCTGTATTCCATATTGATTCTCAGATTCCAACTTCCATCTTTTCTAAGATCCGTACCGTGGATAGATGCTTGTGTCACTTTCTGTGGCTGTTTCATTTTTCCATAACTGGTCAGCCTGCTTATCAGTTTTAATAAGAGAATGCTGCTGCTTGTCAATTGTTTGATTCATCTTTTATGTATATTCAGATTGACCCTACTGTTTATTGTAAATTGGATCCATAATAGCAAATATCTTTTATGTACATATTTAATTCTTTCATCTTTTTACATATATAATTTCTTCATCTTCTTTGGGGAAAAAGCAAGGCATTATTTAGCTTTTGTTTTCAGGTCTAATTTTCCAAACCTTTCCCTTCATCCGTGAGCCATCTCCGGCATTCTTTAAGTTGTATAGGCTGCAACTGGAAATACTATTTGAAAAGAGAATTGATGAGTACTAAGCATTAGAAGATAATGCTGCATTTTTCAGGTGAATTAAAGCCATGCATGTACATAACCTCTTAACAGCCAGTTGCATATTTGTCTAATTTATATAATTTTCCTAAGGTCTGTTCTCTCTAACTGTATACATGCAAATATATGCATACATATACTCATATACATATTTACAAGGTCCAACAATTAAGTTCGCAAACTTGCCACCAGGAGCTTACATTGGCAGCACTGTACAGACAACTTGGTAAAGTTTCGTAATCTTGGTATGTCTGTATCTCACAGCCATGTTCGTGTCAACATATGGCGGTGTCTTGCTGAGTGGCATTCATTATTATTGTTGCGTGTTTTTGTGTGCTATCATGAGAATGTTGGAGCTTAAATTAGAGCAACGAACAGACATTAAATTTCTTATTAAACTTGGCAAGAGTGGAAGTGAAATCAGTTTATGGGGATAATGCCGTGAAGAAAAGGGTAGTGTACAAATGGATTAAACATTTTTCTGAGGGGAGAGAAAGCATCCCTGATGAAGAGAGGTCAGGGCAGCCAGTAATTAGCAGAACTCACAAAAACGTTGCAAAAATTTGTCAAGTTGTGTGTCAAAATTATCGGCTGCCTGTGAGAAGGAAAACATCGATAGAGAAACAGTTACAAAAATCTTAAGTGAAAATCTTGGCATGTGAAAGGTGTGTGCAAAAAATAGTCCTGAAGGAGCTCACCAATGAACAAAAGCAAAGGAGAGTTGAAGTTTGCCAAGACCTTTTGGAGAGGCAAGATGATGTTTTGGGCCATGTCATCACTGGTGATGAAACATGGGTGTATGAATACAGCCTGAAACCAATGTCAAAGTGCACAATGGAAATCAGCCAATTCTCCATGACCAAAAAGTTCCATCAGCCCAAATCAAGAGTCAAAACAGTGTTGCTAACCATTTTTGATACCAGTGATTTTTCATTATGAATTTGTACCAGTTAGATAAACAGTCAACCAGGTTTACTGTTTGAAAATGCTAAAAGCCTATGTGAAAAAGACGAAAACCCTCTGAACTTTTTGTCAACAACTCATGGCTCTTGCATCATGACAAAGCACCAACTCACTTGGCACTGTCTGTGAGGGAGTTTTTAGCCAGTACACAAATATTGGTATTGGAACACACTCCCTACTCACCTGATCTTGCTTCCAATGACTCGGAAGACATTTTGATGACATTCAGGGCATCAGGGTCATATGAGGACAGCTCTGATGGCCATTCCAGAAAAAGAGTTCCAAAATTGCTTTGAAGGGTGGACTAGACGCTGGCATAACTTCCCAAGGGGAGTACTTAGAAGGTGACTGTAGTGATATTCAGCACTGAGGTATGTAGCACTTTTTCTAGGATGAGTTCAGGAACCTAATTGTCAGACCTTGTATACATGTGTACATATATAATATTCATTTCTTAAAACACTTCTTTTCTAACTGAGCTTGAAATGAGGTATTGGTCTCAAATCCATACAAATTAACTTGACAAGGAGAATAGGCCTGCTGCTTAGTAAGCTTTTATCTTTTCCCAATGTAACACTGCCATTCCTTTTCTTGTCATTTACATAAAAGCTGCTTTTAAAAACTAGGCCTTGTATTCTAAGTGCTAATCATGCTGTGGTGTATGTACAGCGCGTTTTCAATCCAGTTTTCCATTTTCCTCACAGGAACAGAAGGATGAAATTGCCACAGTGGAGACCATTAACAACGGCAAGTCCATCTTTGAGGCCCGCTTGGACATTGACACCTCATGGCAGTGCCTGGAGTACTACGCAGGCATGGCTGGGTCCATGGCAGGTAAGCCCTTGCCTGGCCTCCTGTGCCCAGCTGACAGGGAAGCAGGGGGGTGGAGCATAGTGGTGAAGGGTAAAGGTTTGGGGGTTAAGACAGCCTGGGTTAAAACCCTAGGCTTGTCCCTTTCTGCTCGGGTCGCCCTGAGAATTACAGTGTCGAGTTTTTATGAAGATGGCTGATGCTAATCCCCCTCTCCTTGGTTATCACAGGGTTAAATGAGATGATGTGGGTAAAGCACCTGGCCTGCTACCTGAGCTTAGGCCAAGATATTGACAGATAGTTCCTGCAGGAGTTAGTGAGAGCATCACAGTTACTAGTTTTACCTATCTGGCAAAAATGTTTTTGACGGTTTATGAAGTTTACATCAGTTCATGTTGGATGGTTTAGCAGGGCCCAGGACACTGTGGGGAGCCATAGTCTGAGGTTGGGGGGGGCCTCAGAGCCTCCTGTGCTGAGTCTCCCCTCATTTAATTTCATCTGAGTTATCTACTGGATGCCCAGTACAATTTAGAGAACTGTATTAACTTGAAAGAACACGGGTTTGAAGGGTAGATTGGATGCTGTATATGGAGGGATATGCAGAAGCTGTGTAAGAATGGCAGGAATGGATGAGAGCACGGGGGCCAGGTGTTGGGGGAGCCGTGTGCTCGGGCAGCCAGGAGACTGGTGGACGGAGCGTGAGTACAGGTGTTGGTGAGGTGTTGGGAAGAGCAGACCTGCATTCTTCTTTGCTCCTGTTTTCCTCATAGGTGAACATATCCAGCTTCCAGGCGGGTCCTTTGGTTACACCAGAAGAGAGCCACTTGGCGTGTGTGTGGGGATTGGCGCGTGGAACTACCCCTTTCAGATTGCCTGCTGGAAGTCGGCTCCAGCCTTAGCTTGTGGTAATTGTTCCTCCACTGTGAGCATCGTTCTCCCCAATCTCTCCCCCTCACCTGTACATTCACACGCTCCTCCCTGCCATGGCAAAAGCGGCCTGTGCTGTGCCTCAGATGATGTGCACCCATTTCTGCCCATCCCTCAGGGAGTTCGTAGTGTGTGTGGATTATGCACACAGAGTATGTGTAGGTTATTCCCATTTGTATTTATCTCATTTATTTTTATTTATGGAAAGGAAAAAAGTTAGTTTTGGTCTTGGAGGTTTTATTTTTTACTGTCAAATTGAATTCGATTTGTGTTATTTGTTCTCTTTCTGGACATGAATTTCTGTGTGTGTGTGTGTGTGTGTGTGTGTGAGCACTTAGGAATCTGACTGTTTAAAAGCAGAAGGTCAGCTTCCTCCTCCATTTGTGTTAAGAGAAATGATAAGTGGGGGTTCCCTGGTGTCGTGGCTAGGCTTTGGCGCTCTCAATGCTGCAGCCTGGGTTCGATTCCCAGCTAGGGTACCACTCCGTTCACCCCCCCCCCCCCAAAAAAAAAAAACAGAGAGAGAGATGCTAAGTCTCCCATCAGGGAAGCTTTGGCTGATGGACTTAAAAAGTTTTCTCATACTATTTAAAGAGAAGAATCTGTGGGAAAAGAAGACTTCTTATATCTCAGAAAAAACTAAGGTTAAAAAAGGACATCGTATTGAAATGCAGCTTTTATTCTTGTTGGCGTCTTTTTTGCATATTCCTGTGTGATAGAGGAGAAATGAAATTAAGTCACTAGCTTTGGGCACTCATCAAATTGATTAACCTTTCTAGTCTCTAATTTCCAATTGTGTAAAATGGAAGACTAATCTACCTGCTTCCTTCTGCTAGTGCCGGTGGCGGGTGAGATGGTGCACGGGGAACGGCCTAAACACGCTGGTGGATGGGATGACTCTTGGGACTGGGCAAGTGTGTGCTTTGGGATCTGTTCAATGAGAAGACCAAGGGAGAAGAACAAGATATGCTTTCTTATTAATAACATTTGTGGCCTATAGTTTGGGGAACAGGAAACAATTTCAATTCTTCTTGACTTGTCCCCTAGTCTTGTCCTCAGGATCAGCCACTGTAAGTCTTTCTGTGTGTGTGTTGGGCTTGTGCAGGTAACGCCATGGTCTTCAAGCCCTCTCCCTTCACGCCTGTGTCTGCACTGCTGCTGGCTGAGATCTACACTGAGGCTGGAGTGCCTCCCGGCCTCTTCAGTGTGGTGCAAGGAGGGGCCGCCACGGGCCAGCTTCTGTGCCAGCATCCCGATGTGGCCAAAGTATCCTTCACTGGAAGTGTGCCCACTGGCTCGAAGGTGAGATGACAGCAGTCCAGGTCAATGTGATTGGCATCTAGACGTGGGCATCAGGCCTACCCAGGATGTACAGTGGAGGCTTCTCTTCTGATTTTACTTGGCTTGTGCTGGAAGAGAGGCCATGGGTATTACCCAGCAAAGGGGAGGGGTGTGCACTCAGGTGGTCACAATGGCAGGCTGGTGTTGGGCCCAGTGAGAACGGGAGGCATCATCTCTTGTGTCTGAAGGGCAGGCCCTGGGCCATGCTACTTGTGTGGTATGGTGGCTTAACCTATCTATAGCAGCCACCCCAGAAGGAAGGGTATTTTTTCAGTTTATTTCAGATTGTTTTGAACTTAATATGTGCTCTGAGCTCTGTCAGCTCTGAACACAGTAACAATAACACAAAGAATTTCTGTTCATGACACCTAAATGAATTGACATTATTTTAAAAATTAATTCCCTCTTTAGAATGTCTAGTGTAGTTCTGTGGATTCTTTTCAGTCTTCTCGAGAAGAATATTTAAATGGACAAAGAGCAGAGTATATTGAGAATAAGGCCGTGTAGTTCAAGATGACTTTGAAGTCCAGGGTCTGGTTCACCCAGCACATAATCTCATCTATGCCAAACTTCTGAGTGCTTTTGTTTTTATTCTGTAAGATAATGGAGATGTCAGCGAAAGGAATCAAACCAGTTACTCTGGAACTTGGAGGCAAATCTCCACTAATCATCTTTTCAGATTGTGACATGGAGAATGCTGTGAAGGGAGCACTGATGGCCAACTTTCTCACACAAGGCGAGGTGCGTACCTGCCCCTGGAGAAGGCTTGAAAGCAGTCACCACCCCTTCATCTCACAGCATGTTTTTAAAAAGCTTTTTATTTGGGTGGGGGGTTCCCTGGTGGTTTAGTGGCTAGGTTTCACTGCTCTCACCACCGCACCCTGGGTATGCTTCCCAGTCAGGGAACCAACTAAAAAATAAATAAATAAATAAATAAATAAGCTTTTTATTTGGAAATCATTTCACATTTACAGAAAAGTGGCACAGATAGTGCAAAGGATTCACAGATACCTTTGAGCCAGCTTCCTTAAATGTCAACATTTTATCACGTTTACTTTATTAGTCTGTCTACATATATACGCATATTATTATTTTCTGAACTGTTTGAAAGTTGTGAGCATAAGATCTCTAACCTCTCTCTACATTCTTATCTGCATTTCCTAAAAACAAGTGCTTTCTCTTACATAAGCACAAAACACTTAGTGAAACTGATAACTTGATGTTGCTATAGTATTATTACTCAATCCACAGCTCTTACTCAGATTTCACCATTTGTTTGATTAATGTCCTTTTAAGTAAAAATTACAATTTTTTTTCTGGTCCAGGATCTAATCCAGGAATATGCATTACATTTTAGCTGTCATGTCTCATTCATCTCCTTTAATCTAGATCGGTTCTTTAGTTATTCTTATGTTTTAGGACCTTGAAAAGTATAGGCCATTGATTTTGTGGAATGTTTCTCATTTTTGGTCTGCCTGGTGTTTCCTTTTAATTAAATTGAGGTTATACATTTTCGGCAGAAACAAACAAAAAAACACCATGGAGGTGATCTTTGGCCTTCTCAGCAGTATTGTTAACTTTGATCACTTGCTTTAGGTACCTCTTTACTGTAAAGTTACTCTTGCTTTGTAGTTACTAAGTATCATGTAGGAGACAGTGTGAGACTATATTCCCCATCAAGACTTCCAGCCACTATATTAGCATCCTTTTGAGTTTTGTTGGTTACACTTACAACAGTCATGAAATGGTGATTTTTCCAACTCTGTTATTTCTTCTACATTTATTTACTTCTCTTTCTACTGTAAGAAGGAACTTTTCCTTTCTCCTTTATTTTACATTCATTTATTTATATCAGCATGGACCCATGGATTCTTATTCTGTGGTTTATAATCCATTACTGTCATTTATTTTGATGCTCAGATAATAGTAGATTAGGCTAGTGGGAGCCCCTTTCTGTGACCTTTTCATGCCCTTATTCTTTGAACACTGTACTTCCTGGAACAGCAGGTATTCTGGACACGTCTTGTACTTCTGTGGCTGAGCTCTGGAATCAGCCATTTCTCTAAGGAGCATTGGTTCCATTTGGTAGTAAATGTTATTTAGAAACCAAGATCTGGGTGCTAGGAGGACTTGTTCCTACTAGGGTGTCATTGTTCAGGCCATCTCAGAAGCCAGAGCTAGGAAATAGGTGTTTGCATATGTGTTTGCAAACGCACACCCATACCTATTTCTGCATGCATCTGCATTAGTACCCATGAGTTCACGTAGGTATTGCCAGTCACTCCAGCACTACAGGGTTTATTTTTTCCTCCTCCCTTTCATGCGTGTAATTTTCTCCTCTGACAGAGAAATTTGGCTTCCATTATCCACAATATATTTAATTCTTCAGTCATAGAATAACATAGTAATTTCAGGTTTATGAACTGTGAAAAATAAAACTCCAACTAGAGTTCATATTTTTTTCACAGTTATTTTTGTCTTCAGCCTGAGGGTTAAAATTCTGTGTTCCAGAGGTGTTTGGGTCAGTTCTACCTTTTTCCCCCATTAGTGGTTATGATGCTCATTTTAAGTAACAAGTTTGCTTATTTCTATTTCATTTGAAGTTTATTTTCCCCCATGGTTGCTGATTTAAATTGAAAAAAAATTTATATAAACTATTGACAAGGTTCTAAATGGCAGAATTTTGCCAAAAAAAAAAAAAAAAAAAAAAAAATTGCCACGCAGACATGTCAATCTTCCTCATTCCTTCTAGCAAGTTTCCATTCCTCCTCCTCCTGACCGGTTCCTACCTGGAGGCAGCCAGCCTGCTCTGTTTTTGATGTCTCCTTCCTGTGTTTCGTTTTCCGTGCATGAGCAGATACTCGTATATTTCTTCTCCTTTCTTACACACGGAAGTTAGCATATTAGAGGTACTCTTTTGTACTTTGCTTTCTGATCTAATACATCCTGGAAATCTCTGTTTTATTTCATAGAATTCTTCATTTTTTTCACAGCTGCATAGTATAATTTCTTGTGCTGCTGGTAGAGCTTATCCAGCTGCTCTGTTGTGTGGGCATTGAGAGAGTTGCCAGTGTTTTGTGATTACCACAGTACTGCAGTGACTAAGCTCAGCTGTGTGCATTTTCATATTGTTGGAGATACATTTTCAGAGTAAATTCCTAGAAGTGATAAATGCATATGTAAACTTTTTTGGCTGTTTTTTTATATATAACACTTAAATTTTGTCATTTTAACTACTTTTTAAATTGTGGTAAAACACATAAAACATAAAATTGACCATGTTAACCATTTTAAGTGTACTTGTCAGTGATGTAAGCACATTTACATTTTTGTGCAGCCATCACCGTTATCCATCTCCAGAACTCTTTTCATCTGTGAAACTGACACTCTGTACCCATTAAACACTGACTCCCCATCACCTTTCTCGAGCTCCTGGTGACCATCATCTACTTTCTGTTTCTGTGAATTTGATTATTTTTAGTGCCTCATGTAAGTGGGATTATACAGTCCTGGTCCTTTGATGTCTGGCTTATTTCATAGCATAGTGTTTTATCCATGTTGTAGTGGGTGTCAGAATTTCCTTCCTTTATGTATTCACCCAACAGGGGACATTTGGGTTATTTCTGGCTTTTGGCTAGTGTGAATCATGCTGCTGTGAACACAGGTGTGAAAATATCTGCGTCCCTGCTTTCATTTCTTTTAGGTATAAGCCCAGAAGTGGAATTGCTGGATCATGTGGTAATTTTGTGTCTAATTTTTTAAGGAACTGCTGGATTTTCCATTGCCCCAAGTTACATTCCCACCAGTAGTGCACAAAGTTCTGATTTCTCCATGTCCTCACCAATTCTTTTATCTTCTCTATTTTTTGAAAGTAGCCATCATAATTGGTATAAAGTGGTCTTTCACTGTGGTTTTGATTTGTATTTTCCTGACAATTAGTGATTTGAATACATATGTAATTTCACATGATAGGACCAAATTCCCCTCCAAGTAGATTTGACCAGTTTGCATTCCTGCCACCAATACATACATGTCTGCTTCCTCATGAGGTAAAAAAGGTATTCCATTGTACTTTTAATTTCAATTCTCTAATTATGAACAGATTGGACATCTTTTCTAGTGTGCGTGTGAATTGTCCATAACTATTGTCCCTGTTTTATATTGAACATCTAGTCATTTCCCCTCTATTTTCTTATGGAGTTTTGTGGTGTTTTTTAAAATTCACATGTAGTAAAGTTTTTTTTTTTGTTGTTGTACTATACAGTTCGTTTTGGTTTTTCCTCAGTTTTTGTATTATTTAAATGTTAGTGATAATACCCTTTATCACTAACATTGTACATTGTAATGTTTTCTTCTAATTTATCAATTGTGTTGGCTTTGTTTAGAGTGCTTTTGCCATGAAAAAATCTTTAATTTTATGTAGTCAGAGTTACCATTATTGCTTTTGATTGCATCTAGATCTTGAGTAATTGTTAGAAAACCTTCTTGTACATCTAGGTTATGGAGGCATTCACCTGTATTTTCTCTTGGTAGTGGCATGGTTTCATATTTATGCTTAGGCTCCTGGTACAATTGGAGTTTGTTCTTCTGTGTGATATAAGATATGTACTTATTTTTCATATCACACAGAAGAACAAACTCCAAACTCCAATGGTGCTAACCAGTTGTAGCACCATTTGTTATTAGTTCATCTTTGCTCCAGTGGTTTGAGATTCCACCTTTATCATAAGCTAAATTTTCATGAGCACTTGGACATGCTTTGCACTTTCTTTTCTAGTCTGCTGTCCTGATAGCGTTTGAACAATATTTAGGTTCCTGTCTATGGGAGGGGGGAGTCTAAATAGTCATTATTTGTGATTCATAGAGAGAAACATTGTGAAATGCTCTGGGTTTTTATTAGGGTCAAGCCCCGAGTCCTTAACTATTTTTATTCTGTACTGCTTACTCTTAAAATATACAGCCAAATTGAGCATCTGATAAGAGGTAATAGAGGCCCTGAGGGTCATACAGCTCTATTAATGGCCTAAAGAAAATTTAAACAAACACAAAAGATAGAACTTTTATCTCAAAGGGCAGTTTGTACCTTAGTGTGATGTGTCCACAGTTAGGTGTGTCATCCTCTTCAGTACGGGATAATATTCATAAGTGGAACTAGCCTTTTAAGAAAATATAGTGTCTTTTTTACTTTTAAAGCTATTGGATTTTTTTTATCCCCCTTATTTCTTCTTTGCACACTGATAAATGTGTTTTTGTCCTTTAGGTTTGCTGTAATGGCACAAGGGTATTTGTGCAAAAGGAAATCCTTGATAAATTTACAGAGCAAGTGGTGAAACAGACCCAAAGGATAAAAATTGGAGATCCCCTTCTGGAAGATACCAGGATGGGTCCCCTCATCAACCGAGCACACCTGGAGCGAGTTCTTGGGTTTGTTAAATTGGCAAAAGAGCAGGTGAGAACTAGTGGAGATTGGACGGGTTGTGGAGAGGGTGGTAACCCCTCACTGCCTGGCGCTGTGTCCCTTTGCTGTGGCAAGATCCACTTGGTTTGGTGTCCAGAACAGTGCTCTGCCCTGTGCTTACAGTGTGACTGAGTATGCATTTTGTTCAGAACATACTTCAGGGGTGCATGTGGGGGGTTATTTGTTGAACCTGAAATATACAATCTTTTTTTTTTCTTTTTCTTTTTGGCAGGGTGCTAAAGTGTTATGTGGTGGAGACCTACATGTACCCGAAGATCCCAAATTAAAGGGTGGATATTATATGACACCTTGTGTATTAAGTATGTCCTCTTCTTGTTTGCTTTTAAATCATTTAAATTAATTGTCAGATTGAAAGCAGTACTTCTAAAATACATATATGGTGTAAAGCAAGGGTTAACAAATAGTGTGTCCCCACTACCTAGATTTAAGAAGTCCCCCATTATCTTTAAGGCCTCCTGTGTGCCCCACCCCTGGGACAATCATATGTGTTAGGTCACTGGGGACTTAGTGGGTCTACCTACACCTATAGTTCTGGAAGCAAGGAACTCAAATGAAAGTTCATGTTTGAGAAAAAATCAAGTAATGACTTTTATTTCTCAAGAAAGGCAGATAAGAATGTGTCTTTCTTTGAACTATAAGTCATCAATATAATAAAACCAATTTTCAGACAGTATGTTAATTCTTGAAAATCATGTAACTTTAATATTTTTCAGTACCTCCTTTCATTCTTAAAAATCTCCTGGTTTGGACAGTCAAGTAGATGATTTCCGTAACCCATTTACTTCCCTCCCACATAAAGGCTATGACTCTAATCCACACTGTCACATCACTGTGCAGAAAGGCTGTTCTGTTTTGTAGTCACGTTGGCAATGTCATGCGGAATTTCTTTAAAGCTGTGTATTTCACTGCTTACTGTGAACAAGAGGACATTTTCAGGTGCCAGGAATAATAGTCCCTTCACTGATGGGTGGCTTATACTGTTTGCAGCTAATTGCAGAGATGATATGACCTGTGTGAAAGAAGAGATCTTTGGACCAGTTATGTCCATTTTATCATTTGACACTGAAGCTGAGGTTCTGGAAAGAGCCAACGATACTGCTTTTGGACTGGCTGCCGGTGTTTTCACCAGGTACGTCTGGAAGGACGCCTAGCAGCTGTGGAGGCACGGGGCTGCCCTCTTGCTTGGCTGTGTAGTGACCTGCTTCCTCATGGAGTGGGCCATCACGGCGTTTCCTCAGCGTTTTCGGTTTGCTCCCGCTGAGGTCAGAGAGGACAGAGTAGCTTTTTGTCGTTTGCCCGAATGGCCAGAGAGCCCTGCTGTGGAGTTTAATTGAGCCGTAAACTTGATTGATGAAAGTTCTATTTTTTGACCAGTTTATTGAATACAAATATTTAAGGTGCTAATCTATTTGAAGTGTTATGTTAGGTGCCTATTGAAAACATACATGTTCAGGAATTTAAAAACGTGTAATCACATAAATAACTGGGCAGTAGTCTTAAAAACATGAATTTTAGTGGCTTTATAGTAATTCCTAATTGGAGTACATTCTAACCCATGTAGGCATTTTTTTGTTGTTACTTATAAAGGTGTTTCCAGTTTTGACTATTGTGAGTGATGTGATTAGTATCTTCCTATATAAACTTTAAACACTGTAATAAAAGTAAAAAATGATTTCAGAGCAGAATGTCTTTGAAAATGACTGCAGATTGCTTGATTAGTCTTTGGCAGTTGTAGGCAGTACTCTCCAACTGCTTACCCTTTGGAATTTTGCTGTCTCTTTGGTGATAAACAAAGCTAAATTTGTTTGTAGCTTTGTGAACAGGAAGCTGGGAAGGAAGACCCAAGTCTCCCTTGAGGACCTGATGTAATAGCTTCTCTTTGAGCCCTGAAGGAGAGATTGAGGAGCTGCTGCTGCTTTTTTTAAATAGACTTTATTTTTAGAGTAATTTTAGGTTCACAGCAAAATTGAGAAGAAGGTACAGAGATTTCTCATGTACCCCCTACCCCATTATCAGCATCTCCACCAGAGTGTTCATTTGTTATAAATGACGAACCTGCACAGACACGTCATAACTACACCAAGTCCGTAGTTCACATTGGGTTTCATTCTTGGTGTCGTACATGCCCCAGGTTTGAGCAAACATGGTAACATGGATCCACCATCACAGTATCAGACACTGTAGTTTCACTGCCCTAAAACCATCTCTGAGAAGCTACTGTTTGTGATTTGAGGATTGAGTGCGGGAGGTCTCACTTTGCCACCATGATAAAAATACCAATCACAAAGGATGGTACCGCTGATAGGCGGTTACTTTAACAGCTTTATTGGGATAATTCACCCATTTAAAGAGCACAATTCAGTGGTTTTTAGTATGTTTTCAGAGTTGTGCAGCCAGCACCATAATCTAATTTTAGAACATTTTTATCAGTTCAGGAACGTTGAGTCACTCTCTGTTCTTCCTTTCCTCCAGCCACTGGCAATTAGTAAGCTTTCAGTCTCTGGGATTTGCTTATTCTGAGTATTTTATATAAATGGAATTATGTAATAGGTGGCCTTTTGTGACTTGCTTCTTTTAGCATAATATTTTCAAGGTTCATTCATGATGTATTGTGTGTCAGTACTTTATTCCTTTCTATTACCAATAATATTCCATTGTATGGATGGACCCCATTTTGTTTATCCATTCATGCATTGATGGACATTTGGCTTGTTTCTACTTTCTGGCTGTTATGAACAGTGCTCTGTGAGCGTCTGTGTGTGTCTTTCTGTGGCTATATGTTAATTAGAATGGGCACTCTAACTTCCTGTTAAAGTAGTAGCCGAAGACACTGTGAATAACCAGTGCATTTTCTTTCTTCCAAGGGACGTCCAGCGTGCTCACAGAGTGGTGGCTGCTCTTCAGGCTGGAATGTGCTTCATTAACAACTATAATGTCAGCCCGGTGGAGTTGCCCTTCGGTGGCTATAAGAAGTCAGGTGAGGAGCTGAGAATGTGAAAGCAAATCCAAGTCTCTAGGGATATCGGTTATAATTTAGTCCTTATTGATCAGGTTCCTAAGTCTCTGTGTGTGTCAGGATCACCTGGGGAGACTTATAGACTCCTGGTTCTCCCGAGACCCACTGCCTCAGTCTCTGGGAATAGAAACCAAGCATCTTTAAAAGTTTTTCTTTAAAGCTCTCCAGAAGGTTCTGATGTATATATAGTCCAGCTAATGTACATCTCAAAAAGGTTAATTTGTGGGTAGTAACATTTTTCACATTCTGATTGCTGGAAGAATAAAATTGTTCCTCCACAGGCCTACCCCAGCAGTGTTTATCCACTGTGGAATTTTTAGATCTGCTTTATGGGTCTCAGTATACAAGGGCTGTCCAGAAAATATCCAGCCATAAATGCCTCTTTTTCATATTTCATGGCTGGATACTTTCCAGACAGCCCTCCTATATTAATTTGTCTTCTGTATTATGCCAAATTAATAGAAGTCCCTTAATGGAACATTTGACAATTGTTGTCATTGTCATTACATTGGATGGTACATAGGAATGCTTTCCCTAAGCCACTGCCCATTCATTTCATTTGTTCACAACATGGCAAATCTATGAGTCTGTTCTGTCGGGAGGGGGTTGGAGGCATCAGGAGTATAGCCACTAATCGGAGAGGCTCTCTTTGCCTGTGTGAGTGTTCACTCGTTTCCAGCACTCTTCTTAAGGAAGTTGGTTTGGACTTTGTAGAGGCACTTTCTAAAAGTCTGACCCCTAGGCTCTTGGCAGGTTATTTATGGCCCTCACACATGTTGGCAAACGTAAACCCTGATGGTTGCTGATGAGATAGTGGCTGTTAATTTGACAGTTATATTTGGCATTTAGTTTAGTCTCATCCTGGCATTCCCTAATCATAGTCCTCTAATCATCCTCATTCCTGTGGGGTACCCAGTGGGACTACACATACAGACCCACATGCAGAGTGGGAACCAGAGTGCTGTTTTATTAGTACATAACCAGTGCAGGGAGAAGTTTGTTTGGAATCTGCAGCTTGGCCCCCTTGGGGCCTCCTGGGCCAGCTTTCCCTTCCCTAGAACTGAATCTTTGGATCAGTGCCCAAGGGCACACCTACACGGGATAAGAGAGGGATAGAAAGATGGCCAGATCTGCACAGCAGCCCCTGGCCTAACATGCCCAGCCAGGTTTGTGCTCGGAGGATTCGGAAAGGCACAAAAGACAGTGAGGGCCTTTGTGTATGTCACCTCTGAATGGTGCCCCCTGAAGATGCCCATTTTAGGGACTGGGCCTTGTTCTTGGGGGACAGAGCCTACCTAAGTCTCGGGCGGGGGTGACAGTGTCAAGCAAGGGATGCTGTTCCTTTAGCATGGAACCTCATCCACCAGCAGTTGAGCAGTGTTTTGGACTATGAGACATCCAATGGGCATAGGGTCCATGTGAGTGAACAGGGTGTAAATAGTATGGTGCTATACAAATTTAGTGTAAGGCTAATAAACCTATTATGTAGAATTAAGTTTTAAGTTAGCACCAACCTTCAAAGGCATTGGGTCAATAGTTGCAGAGATTTTGCTTTGATGCTTGATAGGAGGCTGAACCCAGAATAGCAGGTACCGGAAGTGAAGAAACCCAGAGTAGTAGGTATCAGAAGTGAAGATCAAAACCCAGAGTAGTAGGTAACGGAAGTGAAGATTGATATTGTTAAGAGACAAGACCTAGATATTTTCCCGTTTCCACCCCCACTGGCCACCGGGTCACTTCCTGTGTTTCACTCCACAGCTCGTGTGTGCAGTTGAAGGCTTTGTCCCAAACTTTTTGGTTCTGTGTTCTTTCCTTGGCTGAGAGGCAGTGCCTCTGTCTCTGAAGGTCACTGTGATCCTTTAAACTATTGTAGTGATGGCTTATAATCACCCCTTGTCTTCCTGTCAGGATTTGGCCGAGAGAATGGCCGTGTGACAATTGAATATTACTCACAACTGAAGACTGTATATGTGGAGATGGGCGACGTGGAATCTGCTTTTTGAAACATGCTGTGAATCCTGTTGACATGGGCAGACAGAGGAATACTGAAGATGGGCCCCTCGACAGGGGCAGTGCCCGGAATACCATTTAAATCCAGGATTTGGTCATTCGGGAGAAGAAAATGGTCCAGCCTGACTCATCACTCAGCATCTTCCTGGCAAGAAATATGCATAAGTGCCTTTAGATACCAATCAAGAAAGTTGTGATTTTTCTCCAAGCAAATTTCAATGTGATCTTCAAGAGCCAGTAACATGCTTCTGGAGGAGGAGGAGTGGGACCAGGTTTATGCTTTGTCCCCAGATGGACGCACGACGCACTGCGTTCATTCTTGCTCACTGACAGTGTTTAAGCTCCAGCCCTCTGCCACTCCATTGAGAAGGCTGACAGTCGGACGGAGAGGGGTCAGAACGTGTGAGGGTTAACTCACCAGATAAAGCCCTTTGTTTCCACCCAGGGCTGCGGGAGAGGCCATGAGTCTCCAGTCCTTGCACTACAGCTTGCTCTCTGTGACACAGCCATTACCTGTTAAATGTACCAGTATTTACATGCCACTGCAGTAATGCAGTCAAATAAATCACAGTTAATCCTTTGTGAAACTAAACGCCTCTCAAGGTTATATGGGACACAGAATGGGGCTGAGCCTCTGATCTCTGCAGCACGAGAGCACATGGGCGGGCAGGCTGTAGTTTATGGCCCTTGTAACCTTACAGGTTCCTCATGCTTCCCCACCCTGGTAGGTGGTGCCTGTCCCTGAGGAGTGCCAGATCTTGGTGACTTTTCAGACTGTTGGGTCCTCACTCTGCCCATTCTCTCCCTTTCAAGGGAATGGTTTATGTCTAATTAGTCCGGTTTTGCAGAGAGGCAGAGCCAGTAGAATACTCTATCGCTGTGTAGAAGAGATTTATTAAAGGAATGGGCTCACGTGATTATGGAGGCCAAGAAGGCCACCATCTCCCATCTGCAAGCTGGAGACTCAGGGCCTGGTGGTGTAATGGGCCTGAGAACCTGGGGAGCAGACGATGTGAGTCTGAGGCTTGAGCCAAGAGAGCAGGAGATGGACGTTCCAGCTCAAGCAGAGTGAATTGGCCTTTCCTCCGCCTTTTTGTTTTGTCTGGGCTCTGAATGCACTGGATGCTGCCCACCCACCCTGGGGAGGGGGCCCTTTGCTTCACTCAGCTCACCAGTGCAGATGCTAATGTATTCTGGCAACACCTCCAGATATGCCCAGAAGTAACATTTAACCAGCTATCTAGGCATCCCAAAGCCCAGTTAAGTTGACACAGAAAATTAACCATCGCAACAGCTGATTTAGTAGTGACAGGCAAGGGGTGAATCTTGTTCCTGGACCCATATCGTGGGCAAAAACCATAGTTTCAGAGGGTGAGACCGATTGGATCAGTTTGTGCACCGTGGGCACGTGATACTGAGCAAGACCAGCAGAATGGGGGACCCTGTGTGAGTTACACTGTTGGGGCTGCCTGGGAGAAGACAAGTATCTGGCAGTTCCTATGGAAACAGCAGGGGAAGGGACCCTACGTTTGAATAGTCATGGTTCCTGCTGCTGCATTTAGTCCCCACACTATGCGGAAGGAAGATATTTTCAGATGAAGACAGGTGTGGGGAAGTCTTGGTTGCAGTAACCCAGGTATGTGGGACTTAACTCTTGTGCATGCCTTCCGCTTCCCTCCCGATTCTTAGCACTTAAACCAGCGTGTTAGTTCCCTGCACTGCTCTAACAAATGACCACAAACTTGGGAACTTTAAAGCAAATGTTTATTATCTCATAGTTCTGGAGGGAATGAGTCCTAAATAGTTTCACAAGACAGAAACCAAGGTGTTGGTTGGGCCACGCACCCCACCTCCACCCCCACAGGCTGTATAGGTTATTTATCGCCTTGCCTTACCCAGCTTCTAGAGTGGCATTCGTTGCATGCCTTGGCTCCTGGCCCTGCCTCTTTAAACACAGCATGTCAGCATCTCCAGCTCTCTTTCTCTCTCTGTTTCCTCTGCTCTCCTCATTGGAGTCTCCCTGCCTCCCTCTTACAGGGATATTCGTGATTGCATTTAGTGCCCATCTGGATAGTCCATGATAATCTCATCTCAAGATCCTTAGTCATCTCTGCAAACTCTCTCTCTCATATAAGGGCCCAGGAGTTAGGACATGGACATATTTGGGGGAGCATTATTCAGCCTACCACACCCAGCGTGGTTCAAAGTGTGTTTCAGGAGGTTCTCAGCTATTGTATTTCACAGGTGTACCTGAACAAACAACCCTGGTTGTTACTGAAGCATCTTATGAGAGTAATATTAATAGTTTCTACAAAGCACACTTAAGGAAACACTGACTTAACCTAGAGGCCAGGCCTCCCTCTGATTTGGGAGAAGTTGTGTCATGTAGCTAAATTCTCCTGGAACCCTTTTTTTCTCTACTGCTATGTTGATTTCCTTTTTAGAGTTAAGCAGAAGGTAGTCTTCTCTCCCTCATCTAATCTTTCCTCCAGAGGTAACTACTGTTTTCCTAGAATTATCTTAAAGGGTATGATAATAACTGCTAACTAACCCTTTATTGGGGTGAGGCCATGTATAAATTGGTTCAAACTACACCCTTTCACAGGCATTTTAAGATGTCTTTGGTTGGCAGATTTCTGTATCAAAGGTGTCGCTAGAAGTTTGGAATCGTATTAACGCAGCAAAGAAGAAAGTCTCATGCTCGCTCCTTTGCTCAGAATCCTGATCTGACTTAGCTTTTTAGTGACCCCACATACAGAGGCAGGCTCACTTGAGCAGGTCTTTTACATACAGAAGTTCGTCACAGGGTCTCTCTTTGCCTCCTGCTGCCTTTTATTTCATGCCCTGTAGGTCTTCTTTGCTGCCTAAGGCAACGCTCTGGCAGAATGAGGGTTATTGAAGTTTACTGTCTCTTGCAAAGTTGAGCGCATCCCTGAGTCTCACTTCCTTCTTACAATTCAGAGTCCACCCACCTTCTCTGAAAATCCTGGTGCTCAGTCTGGCTTTCCTCTGGAATAAAATGAATCCTTGGTTTTTCTTAAACCCAAAGCCCTCTGTTTTTGTTTTCATGGTCCAAGCGGGGAAAGCCAGCAGAGGGCATAATGGAGACCGGGCCTTCGCAGTTACATCATGCTGTGAAAACTCAGAAATCAGGTCAGCACAAGTGGTCTTTTCAAAGTAAATCAGAATTCGTCACACACTGGTATATATAGTTCCTCCTGTGGTTTTTAATTGCAGTTAGAATAAAATCTAAACTTTTGTGGACTATCACTCTTCTCTGATTCCATCTTCTGTCGCTCTCCTTTTTCTGTTCATCATTTGCAGCCTTGTTCTTGCCTCAGGAACCTGCCTCGCCCTCTAAGCATGTTTCCCCCACATCGTCACCCTGTAGGCTCCTTAAAGCCAAAACCTAAAAAGATACCTTCTTAAAGCAGTGACACAGACCCCTTATTCCACCACATTTTATTGACTCCAAAGCATTAATTGCTGTTTGAAATTACATGCTTACTATATCTTCTCTGCTGGAATGGAAACTTTTTAAGAGCCAGAGCTGCCTTGTCACTGGGCTCAGAGAAGACTCATGTCTGCATGAGAGGATCCGAAGAGGTGGCGGCATCTGCTCGTAAGACCTGCAGAATCGCAGTTCCCACCGCAGATGTGGGAATCACCCTGCATTTTAATGACATCTTTGTCATTATGCACAATGGTTTTCTAGGCACTGGTTTTATAGCAGTGGTTCTCAACTTTGGCTGCACATTAGAATTACCCAGAGGAGCTTAAAAGAATACTGAGATTCTGATTTAATCGATCTGGGGTCTGGCCTGGGCAGCTAGATTCTTAAACAGTCCTGCCTGGGTGAATTTTGTGGACAGCCAAGGCTGAGAACTAGTGCTTTATGGCCGTGCTACCCACGTACAGTAACCATTAGCCACACACAGCTGCTTACATTTAATGACAATAAGTAAAAATTCAGCTTATTAGTTCCAGCCACATTTCAAGTACTCAGTGCTGCACAGGTGGCAGTTGCTGTGCTGGGGCAAGGCTGGTGGAGAATCAGCTGGCGCTCGAACAACGTGGGGGCACTGACCCCACGTGGTGGAAAATCCGCATATACCTTTGGACTCTACACCTGGTCCTTGGAAGACATGTATCGGACCAGCCTTGGGTTGAAAACAGCACTTTTCATACACAGTTAAGAACCTGCACTTGGGAATGCAAACAATAGTTCTCTACCCTCAGGTGAATCTGCAAATATGAAAGTCATGCATATGAAGGGCCCACTGTATTTACTGAAAAAGAAAAACAACTTGTGTGTGTAAGCAGCTCTCAGCAGTTCAAACCCATGTTGTCCTGGGTTAATCGCATTTCCGTTAATGTCAGAATGTCCTACTGGGTGGTGCTTCCTGAGAGGGTAGGGACAGAGACCGTGTAGCTTTCCACTGTGTTAGGAGAACATCATCAGAGGCAAGTGCTGTTAGGGGTGAGGAGGGAAGCAGCCAAGCTGGGGTCTTTGGAGCCTAAGAGAACAACCTAGCCGCTGACTTTTGATGCAGGTGGCTGCCATCTCCCACACCTTGTGCTGGCCCCTGAGCTGGCTGGGCCTCAGTCACATCATTTAAGCCTCCAGAACTTCAGTCAGTTGGCAAGCTGAGGCTCAGGGGGGCTAGAACCATCCCCAGGACACATGGCCACCTGTAGGGGTTAGGGGAGGCACAGCCTAGAGTGATTATAGGCTGGTGTGGTTCATTAATTTCCATGTAAAAACTCAGCCTGTGCCATCCCATAGAAATAAACTGACTCCAGAATGCACACCGTCAGACAATAACAAACACATCCTAGCTTATTACAAATTCGTAATTATATTACTTTTTAGTCAGAACCAAGACCCCCTACCATTCATCATCTCCATCATTTCATTAAAGGATATTTTAATGTAAAAAAGAATACAAATTACAGCTTTATGGAAACCACCCTCACTTGTTTTGATTTACACTGGTGATAATGTTTCATAGTCTGACACCGGAGAGTGTGCTGCTCTGGTCCAACCTCTTCATCAAATGCCCTGAGGGCTCCAGGTAGACCTGTGGCCAAGGCTGCCCATCCTCGGTGGCCGACCAGAGCATTCTATCCTAACTGCCACATCTCTAAGCGACAGAGGGCGTGACGGAAAACACTCTGGATTTTAGACTCAGGCCTGAGGTCAAATCCTACGTTTGATCCTCAGAGACTATTGAGCACTTGGAATGTGATTAGAGCACAGGAAGAACTGATTTTTTTGTTGATTTCATTAAATTTGATCAATTTAAATGTAAATGGCCACATGTGGCTAAAATGTTGAAGTCTTCCATGTTTGGTTACTAAGTGTTTTCTTCCTTATTTGTACAGATACAATCAGATCTTTGTATCTAAATGCAGGTAGTTTGATCTCTATTTCACCTTAAATTTAGTCTGTTACTTCAGCTTTTAAGCAATAGAGGCAAGCCTCAATAGAGATTTTTAAAAATCTGTTATCCTACCTGTTAGTAGTCTCATACCCGAACTAGACCTGAACGATTTCCCTTCTTTGAGGCCTAGTTTTTCACGGCTGTGAAAAATGCCATAACTACGAACACAATACCACAAGTAGGTGTGTTCCCACCTTCACATACTAAGCAAGCATCTGCCGGCAGGGTACGGAGGCATGCTCCACACCTGTGGCACCTCGCTCATCAAGTAGGAACAGGCTACTTATTTTAGATGAAGACGCAACAAGAAATAAGTGATGGAGTCGGGGTTATGTATGAGGCTGATGCCAGATAAGTTTTTATTATAGTTAGAAAAAAATGTAAGTGGAAATAAAAGTAAGTCACTCAAAATGAATGAGGGTTTGTAAACACCCTGTAAGTCTTCAATGGCAGCATTTGGACCCACTGCCCAAGCCAGTTTTTACCCAACCAAGATGCTGGAAGGCAGAGCACACAGTTGTACCCATCAAGCCGATGAGGGCGATGGAGCCCAGGGCTCCCCTTCTCCGCTTGCTGGGGTCTGAAAAAGAAGGGAGAGCGGAAGTTACTGGGGCAGCCCCAGGTGACGTCCACAAGCCATTCTATCAAGGAGCGTGGGACTGTGCATCAGACCATCTGCCTTAACAGGTCAACCAACTTTATACAAAGTAATGTGTCACAGTGGGACTGCTCTGACCTTGAAAAATGGATAATAATCAGAGCTTCCTTTCTTCCATGACCTTTGCAGTAATTCCAGCTTCTTTAAAAAGTAAGTAAAACAAAACATGTCTTTTCCCCCTTTGGGCACACCACCAGCAGAGGCTCCAGACTCAGGCTGCCTGTGACCTAGACAGAGCCTTAATCTGCACCTGAGTTTCCCATCTATAAAACATGGTATTATCTACATCATGGAATTGTTGGAAGGTGAAACAGCATATGCAAAGTTCTTAGAACAGCAACTGACATGCAGAAAATGCTAAATAAAAGTAAACTGTGTTACTATTCGAAGGTTAGTAAAAGAAAAAAGGGTAAACCAGGCATGTCCAACCTGGGCCCAGGATGGCTATGAATGCAGGCCAGCACAAATTCTTAATATATTAGGAGATTTTCTGTGACCTGTTTTTTTAGTTCATCAGCTATTGTTGTGTTAGAGTATTTTATGTGTGGACTAAGACAATTCTTCCTCCAACGTGGCCCAGGGAAGCCAAAAGGTTGGACACCGCTAGGGTAGACATTTCAACTAAACATCAAGTTATGTCCCTTCTCGTAAAACCCTGCCAGGGAAAAACACATAGTAGTCAAAGATTTTCCCTTTGTTTCCTTGGCGGATGCCTAGATGCACTCACCTCCTGTGTAATAGCCATATGCGTAAAGAACTCGTCCAACGATCCAGGCCAGGCCCAAGCCAGACACTATTCGCTAAAATAAAAGGGCTGCGTTAGTGTCTGCACTGAAAGAGTGTGCAGCTGTTTATTAACATTGAGGACTGACTGCATAATGTTTTAGCAGAAAGTTAATAATTTCTTGATTATGGTAAGGTACTCCCCACCCAAGTTAGGGGAGAACTAAGTTCATTGCTCTGGTCAGGAAGCAAAGCCCCGCGGCCCTTCTGTGGACTGCTGGTGAGCCTGGCAGGTGAGTGCTAGCTTCTGCGAGGTGGGTGGGATAGAGGAAACCTCCTGCTTGCCCTGGGGAACTCAGCGTGCCAGGGGCCAGGGCAGGGCAGGCCAGCGGGAGTCACACAGTAAACCGACCACATGTCAGGACAGCAGAAGCCTGTTGTCCCAAGTGGGCCCGTCAACAGAAGGACCGCGGCCTGAGCTGCCTGAATTGAAGCCTCGCAGGGAGGGTCCCCACCAGAGGGCCTGCACAGAGGCATGGGGCTCCTCCACTAGGAAAAGTGGGACAGCGAATCATACTATGAACCCCAGAATACGTTGTCTTGGAGGGGAAATTCCCAACACCCTTGAGGAGAGAGAGTAAAACTTAGGCAAGATGAAAGACCCTTCCATTTGGGTGCCATCGTGGGGTGACCCCTTCGGTCAAAAGGAGTTAGGAGATGAAAAGAACAAGAAAGAAAAAAATAACTAAAAAAACAAACAAACACAAGGAGTTGGAGAATGAGGAGGAGAGGGCGTGTGCGGACATGGAGCACTGAGTGTCGCTGTCGCCGAGTGCCTGTAGCGCTGTGTTGTATCGGTAGGGATAGGGCTGCCACTTCAGTTTTGTTTGTTCAGATGACTTTGGGCAAAATTAAATATTGGTAGGAGCACAAAACAACTAAAATAAAACCCGCAGTCCCACGAGATGTTACCACAAGCTCTGTGGTCTCTGCCATTATTTACTAGAATGTTGTGTAATTGCCACCAACCTAGCATCAGTGCAGGTGCTTGTCCTCGGAGCAGTTCTGAGAAGACAGAAAAGAACTAAGCACGAGGAGTGGGGATCTGGGAAGTGGAATGGGGCGCCGGGTGCTACCCAATCTAGAGGGACAGCTCGTCTCATCACTTGCTAGCACTGGGGCTCTTCAGTGGCACAAGGGAGAATGTCTTCTCTAAGAGATCAGATTTTTTTTTTCTTTTAAAATATATAAGACTTCCAGGTCATGAGCTACAGATGTGCCATTCCAGCAACTTATAACCAAAGCACAGACATTCGGGTGCAGACCAGACAGTTTGGAAGGGTGAGAACCAGAAGAGATGTGCCTATGCTCTGGCCAGAGATCAATTAAGGGGAAATCTAGCCCCTGACAAGGGAAACACTTTTCTGTCCAAGGCAAGACCCAAATGACAAGAAATCAGGCTCAGTAAACTTGCTTCCTTTAGTTAAGTGATTTGTGCAGACCAACTCCATGGCCCACAGGGCTACCGTGGCCTCCCGGGCCGTGGTCAGCCCCCTTACCGTCCGCCTGCCCTCACCTCCTGCTCACCACTTCCCATCCCACCACTCGCCAAACAGGCCTGGCATTAGGGCCTCGCCCGCACCCGTCTGCCTGGAAGACGTCTGGGGACATCTGTGGCACCTGCTCCCTCACCTTTCAGTTTTGCATGGTTGTCACCTCAGCAAGGCCCTCCTCCCTGACCACCCCACTCAAAACTGTCTCCTCGCCCCAGCACTCTCTTTGACCCTCACTGCTCCACGCCCCTCTGTGGCTCACGTAACCTAGCGGACTCCGTAAGGCACTTAGGTGACTGAATTCAGCGCCACAAACCCAGTGTCAGCCTGGCTGGTTCGCTGCGGTAACCCAAGGCAATGAGTGAATGAATACTCAAAGGAAAACGCTTATGGACATGACCCTCAAGAATCACATCTGGGTTCAAATTCTGATTCTTCTACTCCATAGCGATTTGACCTTGAGAAAGTTACACGGTCTCTAAGATGTTTCCCCTTATCTGTGGGAAAAAAATGGGGAAATTCTACCTACTTTAAAGAGCTCTGTTAGAAGTAACTGAATGAAATTCTTTACTCAGTGGTACTCGGTACTCGTTAATCGGTTCTGGGAGGCGTGACAGGTACCAAAATCGATGAGCAGCAAACATGTTTTTCCCACAAGGAGAATGTAAATAAACTCAATGCATTCTCAAACCCCCAATACACAAAATGACCACAGAAGCTAAGCTAAGACGACAAAGGAAGTGCACAGGGCAAGAGCTCCCCCGGGACTCCCGCGTGACCCCCCGTGGCGGCTGGAAGGGTCGGGAGTTACGGGCAATCGACGCCGACAGTCCTAGCTCACATGTCAAGTACAAACGACAAGCACCAGGACAAAATTTCTGCTTTAAAATTCATCGAGTCAAGTACCAAATTTGTTTTAAAGTCAGTCTAGTACTAAGGAATGACTGTAGACGGCGCCTGTGAAATACACAGGATCCAAGAAAAGCCCCTAGAAAAACTTACCGGGTGGTAAACACCTCCAACAGCTAGAAAAAATAAGAAGGGAGGATACACTTCCAACCTGGAATAGACAGAAGGAAACTTCTTAAAAAGTGCCCACTGAAGTATGTTTATGTAAAACTGTGAGCCCTTTACCTTCTCACTTGCCCACTTGGACACCAGAGAGTAAAAAGAGGCACTGACCAGAGGGAGAAGATCCCACCGTGGGGACCCGCCTTCGCTGGGATTACAGCTAACAGAACATGAGCAGGAACCTCTTAGGACTCAGAGTAGATTTCCTTGCAGCTCCAAGCCCCTCACTCCCTGGGGCTGGGAGCCTCAGTGTCCGTTTAGATGGGACATGAACACCCGTGAGGGCTATCTGGGAAGTATCCAGCCATATGATGTGACAACCAGAGGCGTGTAACAGCTGGATTTTTTCGGACAGCCCTCGTACTGCAGAAGGGTATCACATTGTTAAAGATGGTTTTGAAAAGATTACCCAGTCCCATTATTCTAACACCTCTTCATTTTGCTTAATATTCATCTGTTCGCCAACAAGTTTTTTTTAAACCATCCTTTCAACGAGTGCCCGAGATCACCAGCATCGCTACTGCTCAGCAAACAGTAAGTACTAACGGGGAGGTGCTGGACGGGAACACCCAGCCTGCAGGAGTCTTGGGCCCCCCACACTCACGTGTTCTGGTGAGCTCGCTGAATGCAGTTGAAAACGTGCCCATTTTCAGGGTCCGTGCTGTACATGGTAGGGTACTGTGAAAACAGAGTGCTTGCTGATGAGATGGTTAGCAGCATTGGTATTGACAGTTAAAATCAACCCAAAAGATAATCTAGCTCAAAGTCTCTTCAATGTCTGCTTAAGTATTTGCAGTGACAAAGGTCTGCGTTCTCAGAGGCAGAATCAATCGGTGTCTGTGAATATCTAGTAATAAGGATGCACGTCGGTGCTGTAGTTCACAAGGGATAGAGGCAGCAAGCGCCAAACTCAGTACTTTCATGGACATCACGCTATCTGTGGTGGATTTCAGGTGCATGACCAAGACACCACAGGGAAATAGCTGCACTCCAACAGTCATCAAGTACCACATCCTTCTAAGGTTCCCCTTAATGGCAGAACAGAGTCTGTGAGAATTTTAATGGATATGGCTATTAAAAAATAAACTATAGATATGAAAACTTTAAAAGAAGCCCTAGTTAATTTTAAGTTGCTAAACAGAACAGACATCTAGAATTGTTCGCTAGGGGCAACTTCAGTTAGCCTTCTAGGTCAGCTAGAACTTAAGGAGCCATTTGGTAGACCTCCTCCCCATGTCCGGTGTCTACGCCTAGGCTAACCTCAGCACCACACATTTTTCTTCTCCATCTGGAAAACAGGAAAACCACCCTAAGACACCACTTTTAAGCTGGTACACCAGGAAGCACCATGGCCATTTAACCCTTTTTAGAAAATTAACACTCTTCCTAGCAAATAGCTCCAGTCAAAAGCAGACTGCCCACCTGGTCTTTATACAGAGACAAAGTGAAAGAAGGTGGACCCTACACCCAGCAGGGCCCCATCTTTCCTGCCTGCTTACTTCCAGGAAGGGGCAGAATTTCTAGTAGCTCCAGTCCTGACACTGCCATCGCGGACCAGGAGCTCCTCACCTTTCCCTCCATGACAGAAAGCAAGTTCTTGTCCAGACAAGCCAACAGCAGTGCCGGCTGTGCTCCCACTCACCTCCACTTTGTACTTCTTGCGGGCCTTGGCAACGTTGACGGCCAGATGAGCTACCATGATGAAGCTGGCAGCCCCAGTTAGAACCACGAAACCATACTCCTTGGAGAGGACGGCCATCTTGGCTGTGGGGAGAAGGAACGTGTGAGGAAGCTACCGGCCATGTGGCACAGCGGGAGCCAAGGTACACCTGAGCAAAACGAGTGAGCAAATCTGATGTTTCTAAGAGGTCGTTAGAGATGTTCCTACATGTCACACAGGAATTTAAAATGATTCAAGAAAGCAATATACACAGAAAAGTTCATGATTATATCATTATCTTATGTGCTCTTTTCATCAACAGTGCATTTGAGATGTATTTACACCTTAGCTGCTCTTATCCACCCACCCCAGCTCCAGGATGGCGGACACAGTGGGAGGGGCTGTCTCCATGACTCAGCACAGGAGTTGCCTGGTCACATCTGTGTGGCTGCAGAGGGCAAGGTATTTGGGTGCCCTCCAACCTTGCTTGCCCCCATTTTCTTCTACATTTAGTCATTTTCAAAGTTTAGAGAATTTGCTCGGGGAGGAAGCCTCGGTAGTAATTAAAACAAAAAATACTGTGAATTCTGAATTCTGAATACCACTTTGAAAATGACTGAGCTTTCTACTCTGCCTGATATCCTTGGAATTTGGCAGAAAGTTAGAGCTTTGTCAGGAGCTGCCTGTTTAAGGACAGTAAAATTAAGCATATTTGGTTTAGGTCAAACTTTGCAAGTTGAGAGCTGGCTTTCCCATGCTAACCTTCGGGCAGGGTACCGGGCTCCCTGGCAGCATGGGGACGGGTATGTTTGTGCAGCTTTCTCCAGCTCACTTTAAATCTTCCCCCAAACTCCATTAGTGCCATTTTATAGATAAGGAAATGGAAGCTCAGCTAGACGAGGGCAGAGCTAAGACCAGGGAGGTTTTAGAATTCTTCCCTAAGTACTCCAGCCAGCCCAGGCAAAACATTAGAATTTGGTGCCTGAGTGCTTGACCTCTGTTTTCTGATCTGCAAGGGCTTAGGGGTAAGAGAAGCTAGGTGGCAAGATGGAGAAGTGCCTCTTGAGCAGGTGTTTGTAACTGCAGGCAACGAACACTCACAAGTGCTCAGAAATCCACGGCCAGAATCGTGTACATCCTGAGCTCACCTTGCAAAGCAACAGTGAACATCACTCTCCTTGCATTTTGCTAAGGTGACAGCAGCTGGCTGGCAAAGGACCACATAACCATCGTGGGACAGGAGGGTGCCTGCCCTCCTGAAGGTGCCTCCTGCAGGAGCCAAGCTTAGACAGCCCTTCCTGATGCCTCCTTGTCCTCGAGTCCTGCTTCCCATGCCAGAGCAGCCAGCACCCTCCCCTGAATGGGACCATGCTGGAACAGAGAGCGGCCCTGCTCTGAGATCAGCCAATGCCAGTGCTGTCTGGCACCCTCCATGCCAAGCAGAGCGTGTACTTGTGACTACTTGTGGGTCAGTGAAGCAAGCTTTCACGAATGACCCCTCCAACAGAGATGCTGCTTGTTCACTGGCACAGTCCCTGGAATAAAGCATGCACCTAACCAATTTCAGTTTCCTTTTTGCCATCAGAAGTATTTATTGGAACAGTGGAAGCATCTGAGTGTTTGGATTCCTTGAGAAAAAGGAGGTCAGGACACAGAAAAGCTGTCACCATACCTGCTGAAAACAGAAATCCAATAGGGACTGAAAAATGGGTAAGTCTTATTCTTTAAGAATCAACTTCACTCAGGGCTCAAACAAAACTATGTCATTTGTTGAATTCTTATTTTCTTAGGATTCCAGTGCAAAGAGATGGATGTTTCCACACCTGAGAGACTGGCCTTCACTGTTTGGTGCAGGTGTGTGTGCTGGGACAGGGCAGCTCAGTTCACAGCGGCCACACCCCAGGCCACCACAGCCACACCCGAGGTGGTGCCGGCTGGAGGCAGCAGATAGCTTCCAGGCACAGGATCCCGCTGCTGATAGCTGGCGCCAGCCCCTCCCGCATGTGCACCCCAGGGACTGCACACCTCTGCCCCGCCCC
>PVJL010013057.1:0-34016 GCA_004026885.1 Lyroderma lyra | reverse complement strand
GAGGAGGATAGGTGTTAATTCTTCTTTGAATGCTTGGTAAAACTCATTGGTGAAACCATCTGGTCCAGGGCTTTTGCCTTTAGGGAGATTATGGATAGTCGTTTTAATCTCTTCACTATCAATTGGTCTATTTAGATTATCCAGTTCTTCTTGGTTCAGTCTAGGTAGGCTATAAGTTTCTAGAAACTTGTCCATTTCTCCTAGGTTGTTAAATTTAGTGGCATAAAGTTCTTCATTTTCTTATATTCCTTTATATTTCTGTGGTATCAGTGGCAATTTCTCCCCTTTCATTTCTAATTTTGGATATTTGTGTCCTTTCCTTTCATCCTTTGATTAGTCTAGCCAGGGGTTTGTCAATTTTATTGACTTTCTCAAAGAACCAGCTCTTTGTAATATTAATTTTTTCTATTGTCTTTCTGTTCTCTAATTGGTTTAGCTCTGCTTTAATTTTTATTATTTCTTTCCTTCTGCTGACTTTGGATTTTGTCTGCTCTTCTTTTTCAAGTTCTTTAAGATGGGATGTTAAGGTGTTTACTTGTGATTTTTCTTGTTTCTTAAGATAGGCCTGTAATGATATAAATTTCCCTCTTATTACCGCTTTCACTGTGTCCCAATAATTCTGATACATTGTATTTTCATTGTCATTAGTTTCTATATATTTTTAATCTCAACTTTTATTTGTTCTTTTATCCAGTCCTTTTTAAATAAGCTGTTGTTTAATCTCCATGTATATGTGTTTCTTTCTGCTTTCCTTTTACAGTTGATCTCCAATTTCAAAGCCTTGTGGTCTGAGAATACATTTGGTATGATTTCGATCTTCTTGAATTTGCTGTGGCTACTTTTGTGTCCCAGCATATGGTCTACCCTTGAGAATGTTCCATGTGCACTAGAAAAGAAGGTATAGTCTCTTTTTGCTGGATGAAGTGTCCTGTAAATGTCAATTATGTCCAATTGCTGTAATGTGTCATTTAGAGCTGTTGTTTCCTTATTTATTTTCTGTTTGGATGATCTGTCCATGGCTGTTAGCAGGGTGTTTAAGTTTCCCACAATGATTGTGTGTTCATTGAAGATTTTCAATAAACAGGAAAAAATGTCAAATGTGAAAAATAATTGAGAAATAGAAGATAAACATAAAGAATTAACCATTGACAATCTACCTGTCTTTCTAATATGATGTTCTTCCCAACATGGGCAACTCCACTTGCATCTTTTGGTGGAGACTCAACTCAGTATTAGGGAACCACTTCTATCTCTAGGTCAGTCATTCATATTCTCTGGATGGTATTTAACCTTATTAACCTACTTCTTGGTAGTTGGCTTGCTCTTCAATGATCAGGGTGACTATTATTCTAGTTTGCTCAAGGAAGTCTCAAACAATGCTTTTTAGGGCTCATTTTTTATGACCAAATTTGTCTGATGAATGATGTGGTCACCCTATCATCAGTCCTGTGAATTTGAAGCAACAGACAAGGACTCAGTTATATGGAAAATATATTCTGCTTACATAACATGCAGAACAGTATTTGCTCCTTTTGTCTAGCAAAGCAGCTGAGTCCTGTGAAGATTATAGATATTAGATGAGATTCCAGATGTAAATTGAAAGTGACAGGTGGTGAGATGGGCTGTGCATTTCATTGTGTATGGCACTGAGGGTTAAGAAAGAAAATAATCTTTATCCATAACGCTTGTCCATGGGCTCAAAAGATACCTCAGTAGGTATTCTCAAGTGTGGCTCTGGATTGGTTTCAGCACTTTCCAACATTTTTCATGCCATCGCATATATTGAACTTGATAATACATATATTTACTCTTCACTGTAATATGACTTGCCTGAAGGACAAAAGTCCTCTATACCTTAGTGACCTGCTCACAACACAGTATTATGTCAGAGCATACTGCAGAGAAAGCTACATGAAGGAGACACATTCCTTAGGAGGCAGCTGAGAGAGTCCTAACAATTTCTCAATAGGCCAAAGAAAGAACAACTCTGGAAATGCCTGCTCACAAGAGAGTGCCCACGATATTCCCAAGTCCTCACTTAATTCAGTATTAATTTCTACTAAATACTGGAAGGGAATGTGCTGCTAAAAAGGAAGACATTTCAAATTAGAATTGGTATCATGTAACATCATTTCCAATTTTCTATAGAATAAGAAAAGACAGTAATGCTAAGACAATAAATAATTTGTGTTGGTGGATTCCTATTTTTTCTAAGATAAATTAAATAGACTAGAATAATCAAAATCTTATGGGTTAAGTCTTCCATTTCAGTTTATGTTCACAGCTCTTGGATTCTTAAAACAAGACAAAACTGTTCTAAACTGATTCCAACTGCATTCCTACCTACTTGTGTGCTTCTCCGCATTGGGCTCTATGAACTGTTACCTATGATAATGATTCTGTGGGCTGGGAATTGGCTTATTTGCTGAACTTGGAGGCTATGGGTCCAGAGCTGTAAAAATCTTGTGTCTTACTAATGCTTTGAATTCTTCAAAGTAAAGCTCAAGAGAAACTTATTACTGAATAATTCAACAATAATTCCTAAAAGACTACACTGATTCCAGTGACAGAACTACAGCTTTAGCTGCTAAAAGAACCCTAACTGTAACAGTTGAAATTGAACAGAATTAGAAGGTTGAGAGGAGGTATAATTATTGAATGTTAATTAATTTACAAAAGCGAGACATTTTGAGTTTGGACTTTGGACTTTAAATTTGGGCTTTAACTTACAACAAGATTTACTTTTTAGGTTCAGTTTCTCACAGAAAAAATTTTTAATGGAGGTGATTTTATATTCAAATTTGTGACATCTCTTATAATGACGTTATTTTATTGTTGGAATCTCTCGATATTGTCATTTGATCTTACACAACCCCAACTAAGGCCCTATGGGATAGTGTGGCTGAATGTAATTCAGGATGAAAAATATCATAGATAGTGAAATTTTAGGCTTTGTGTGTAGAGTGTAATGTGACTCAAGCCATATCATTGTTGTGTGTTTATAGCCAATCTAAATTTCTTAAAGAAGGCAGTTTGACCTGGTTTATAAAAACAATGTTTGTTTAGGAGTACATTAAATAAAAAGTTGAAAACAAAAAGTAAATCTGTTATCTCACCAAAGCATCATTTTGTTGTAGTAGTGAGAATATAAGAAAAAACTATGAAGTTTCATATTTTTGCAATCAACTCATCCCATTGTTTTGCAGATGTAATAATAAATGCCCAGAGCTGTCAAAGATTTCTGCCTTCCTATTTCTCCCAGTTCTCTTTCTGCAGAGTTGGATGCAGACTCTAGAGCTTGGGAGCCAACCCTGTCATTCACTGCCTCTCCCAGAGTTAAGCTTTATTTCATGTGACCTGCCTCCTCCTGCCATACCTTTTACTAATACATTACCAAGAGTGAGAAGCTGGTTTCTTTGAACAAAATGAGAATGATGAATACTGTCCAGACAGCAAATGCAACTCATAGTTAAATTGTGAAGCCAGGCAAACTCTAGTTACTTGAAATACTATGTTTCATTTTTTGCCTTGGATCCCATACTAGTTCAATGCAGACTTCAGAGTCAGGGAGGTCTGATCTGGGTTTCTGTCCCAGAGTTATCATTCACTGTGTGACCTGTGGAAAGCTACTTAAGCTCTCAGGCTCTTCATATGTAATATGAGGAACTAGGTCTGTTTTCCTTTGGGTTTTTGTGAGGATTAAATGAAGTGATTCCAGTCACTGATAAGAGTTTACAAAATAGGAAGACTAAGAGTGACACTGCTCTATGTTCTGAAAAAAATTCTTGGTATAAAATCCACCATTGAAGAATTTCCTTTGCATTCTTTATCCTGGGGAATTTTTGTTTGTAATGAAACTGTCAGATGGAGAATTTCTCTCCTTAGTTTATGCTGGTGCCAATGCCTACTAAGATTAATCACTTGCTGGGCTTTGTCAAGGGATTAGCATTATAAAAAAGAGTGGAAAAGAGGTCTTCCCTCTGGACTTGAACTAAAGGCTTGTGACTTATTTGAGACAGTAAATGCTCAGTTTATGCACTTATATCTCCCTTTCTCCCATCTTCCTTCCCTCCCTCCCTCCCTCCCTTCCTTTCTTCCTTCCTTCCTTCCTTCCTTCCTTCCTTCCTTCCTTCCTTCCTTCTTTCACTGTGAGAAATGCTATATATACAGGAATGTCACAATTTAACAATCTGTTTTACTTTTTATTAACTGTATGCAACAGGGTTTCATTTTTTTATTTATTTTTTATTTTTTAATTCATTTTTACTGTTAGACTTATTGGGGTGACACCAGTTAGCAAGAATTACACAGGTTTCAGGCATACAATTCTACAGTGCATTGTCAGCTTGTTGTATAGTAAGTTCACCACCCAGTGTGACTTCTCTTTCCATCACCTTATATTTAGCTTCCCCCATCCTCTCCCACCCCCTCCCCTTTCTCCCCTCCCCTCCCCACTCGTCTCCAAATAAACATTAAACTATTGATTATGTCCATGGGTTATTTGTTTGTTCATTTCTTCTTTTCTTGCAACAGGGTTTCTTTAGGAGAGCAGGACAACTAGAGTATTATGAAAATAAAAATTTTTTATAGCCATAGACTTTACATAAATATGGGAGGAGCTGGAAAAACAAAGTTCTGGAAGGGAAGGTTCAGGGATCAGAGAGAGTGTGTCTAACTACCTCTATCTGGAAAAAGTGTCATGAATGGCAAGTCAAAACTTGCAGGGAAAACCAAACATCCAAACACATTCAACCAACCAAAGTGGGACCGAGAGGCAGAAGCTTGTGGAGAGGTCTATGCGTTAGGAGAGAACAGGTATATGGTGGTTGGCTGGGGCCAGCTTTGATCAGCATGCCAGAAAGTGACAAGACAAGCTGATCATCAAAGGGGAGGCAAGCTGGGACACAGTGAACACTTCTACATTTTTTCATCTTTTTACCTGACCGTAATGCTTGAAGAATAATGGCAGCTGCTTTGCTTCCTCCTTCCAAATCTCACAGAGGTCCTTCCTTTAGCAACTCTTACACACAGAACTACGCAGAGAAGTGGATTCTAGAAAAATGTAGTTCCCAGTTTAACTAAATTGACATACTACAAACCAGTACATTGATATGTGGGTCATTTCCAGTTGTGGTAAGCAGAGTAATAGTCTTCCCAAAATGTCCCAGAACATGTAAATATGATACTATACATATAAAAATGGATTTTGCAACTTTATTGGTGTGATTAAAGTTAAGGACCTCAAGATAGGAAGATAATTCTATTATTCTGGATTATCTGAATGAGCCCCAACCTGATCTCAGTATTCCTTCAAAGTGAAGAATCTTTCCAGGCTAAGGGCAGAGGCTGAGTGTGACTATGAAAGAATTATAAAAGATATATAATGCTGATGGTTGTGAATATGGTAGAAGGAGGCCATGAATCAAGGAAAATGGGTGGCTTCTAGAAGCTAGAAAAATCAAGGAAATAGGTTCTTTTTAGAGCTTTCAGAAAGAAATACAGTCTGCTGACACCTTGAGTTTAGCCCAGTGATGCTTTTGTCAGACTTCTAAACTACAGAAATATAAGAAATTAAATTTATCTTGTTTTAAGACACTAAGTTTGTGGAAATTTGTTAGAGTGGCAAAAGAAAAGTAATATATCAGTTTCTGCTACTATGGACAATTGCTATTCTCATGCTTGTTCGTGTACACAGTTATACCGAGTATATTTTCTAGGGTATATTCCTAAAAATGGAATTGCTCAGTCCTAAGTTATATTAACTTCAAATTTTATTCCAAAGTGATACTAACACTTTATTAAGACAACAATGATAATTGCCAAAACTTGTTTATTTTTTGGGGGGGTTCCAGTATGTTATGGACCATTTAGGAGATATTTTCCATTTTTGTATTATTAAGTCTTCTAACTCATTCACATAATTTGTTTCTCTCTCCTCTTATTCAGGTATTCAGTACTTTTCAGTAAACAATTAAAATATTATAATTTTTCCTACCAAGCAAGGTTGTACAAAATTTTTATTCTTGGCATTTATATTTATGCTTTTCAAAATAATTTTTAAAAATTATAGTATATCTGCTATTTACTTCTTACTTCTGGAAGATAAATGAAACATTTTCTTCATACACAACCATATGATCTGTGAATAATAATAGGTCTTCTTTTTCCTGTTCCAATCTGCATAAATTTTATGTATTTTTTCTTTCCTTACTAAACTGACTAGTATCACTAGTGTGGAGTTGAATCTAAGCAATAAGAGTAGGCACCTGTATTTTGAGCATGGCCTCGAAAGAATGATCTCAATAATCTGCTATGAGGTCAGTTGAAGATTTGTTTGTTCAGTTTCATGTATATGCTTTAATCAGTTAAGAAATTTTTCATTTCTTTTCAGTTTGCTAAGAGGATTTTTTTTAAATTGGCTTTATTTTTTAGAATAGGGTCACAGCAAAAGTAAATGGAAAGTACAGAGTTGCTACAACCTCCTCCCCTCACATGTACAGCCTTCCTGTCTTTGTCTGCTTGGACTGCTATGACAAAATGCCGTAGACTGGGAGGTTGAAACAACAGACATTTATTTTTCACTATTTTGAAGTCTGAGAAACCCTAGACCAATGTGCTGGTAGATTTGGTTCCTGGAGAGAGCCTACTCTTGCCTTACAGATATCCATCTTCCACATCCTTATAGGAAAGGAAGGAAGGGAAGGAGGAAAACAGGGAAGAAAGAGCGCTCACTAGTCTCTTCTCATAAGGGCACTAATCTCATCATGAAGACTTCACCCTCAAGCCCTCCTCTAAACCCAATTACCTCTCAAAGGCCTTATCTCCAAATACCACCAATTATGGCTTAAAACTGCAACAAATAGATTTTGGAGGAAACAAGATTTTTGTGTTGAATCAAGTAGATTCTTTCATATTATCCCTTTTTAAATTTTGTTATATACACATACCATGTTTTATTTCAGTCTTTTGAAATTAGTTAAGATTTATTTTGTGGCCTAGTATACAAACAAGGTTTGTACATATAAAAAGTTACGTGTGTCTGTATAAAATATATACACAAACCAGCAGTTGGTTTACAACAAAAAAAAAGTACACATTAGAAAATTCCCTTTCTCTTTCTCTTGAGAGAGATATAAATTCAAGGGTTGATTCCTAGAGTTTTAGTATAGCATTTGTGGTTAATAGTACATGATAAGTATGCTTCAATAAACTTTAAGAGCAGTCTAAGAATAGCGTTATTTTTAGGAAACCAGATTTCCATTCAGGCATTTTTGTGATTTATAATTCTAAAAAATCACTTGAACTTATTAATGGTAATCTTGAGTATACATAGTAAACCTTTATGGTATTAGACCATATCACTCTACAAAAGAGTAGTCAAAGAAAAGATGAGATCCATGGATGCATGAGGCATCTAGTAACCACTTAACTATATCCAATTCCTTTAGAGAAAATTAAACATCCAGGGGCAGTTTTATATGATTGTCATGTTTACTCAGAGTACTACCTGCAATTAAGAAATTCTATTACTTCCAAAGCATACAAAAATTATCAACCACTCCCAAAGCATGTATGTACAAGCGATATACACATTTGTTCTCTTAGATCCATTAACTGGAAGGTCCAAGTAAGGGCTACAGTTTCAGCAACTTGTACAGATTTGGGTCCTGGCAGAGGGTTATATTTGAGCAGAACCAAGTAAATTAAATGTATACCCAACTTAACCTCCTTGTTTGGTTCCAAAAGAAGAGGTAAATCTAGGAGAAAAATGATGGGTATTTTCAATCAAGAGTAAGGTATAACTAATCTGAAGAATTATGAGTTAAATTAGATATTTAAAAATGGAATCAGCAGAGGCCCATTAGCTTTGCTGCTACCACCACTGCACATGAAGTAGGCAGGACAGTTTCTGCTTTTGGGTCAAGGAGAGGCTGTGATAAGTAATAGCTTTCTGATGTCCATTGTGTGTGGAGTTAGCACCCTGAATTTGACCTTGTCTTCCAGGACCAAACATTAAAAAAATGAGATTTATCGTAATTGGGGAGTTTAAAGATTAGAACATCTTAAGGGAGTTCTTTGAATTATAAACAATAATTTAGTGTCTATACAAAGAAAAAACTCAGATGTGTCAGCATTCATCATATCAGACAAGTTGGGAATCCAAATCTACAGCATCCTATGGGACCAAGAAATCCTTTAAGTAATTAGCCAGGTAAAGTCATAAATAGCTTTTAGTCTTTAAGGGGAAGAAACCTGCCATTTTGTCTGATGTTATAGCCTACACAATGCACTTAGTTCTGACAAAATTGGAGTTTATAGATAGGTAAGTTGTGTTTCTTTTCTTGTAAGGCTATTATCCAGTGGAGAGAATTGATTCTGTAAGACTTTCAGAGAGCATGATAGATCATCAACATATTGTATATGAGTGGATTCCTGGGAATGGAATTTCTGTAAGTTTATGATTAAGTATTTGCACAGAGGGAGAAGGTACTTCTGTAAACCTTGGGTCCTAACTATTCAAGTATATTGTTGCTTTTCCCAAGTGAATGCAAATAGATACCATAAGTCTGGGTATAAGTACTAAAAAACACTGAGCATAGATCAAACACCAGGAAGTATATAGTTATGTCATTGATTAATGGTAAGATAATATTAGGGTTGGGAAACACAGGGAAGCAGAGACACACAATCTTTAATGGTATTTAAAACTTGTTAAAAGCAGTACCTTTACCTTTTTGTCTTTTTGATGGACACAACAGGGATAATATGAGGGCTAGGACAAGGACTAGTGAGTTGTCTGAGGAGGTACACAGATATAATGAGCCAGAGTGCTTCTGTAGTCTCTCATTTTAGTGGATATTGGGCTAATTTAATGAAGAACTCAGCCAACTCATTGAGGCCATGAAGGATTCAGCCTCGTTTATGTGTCCCACAACTGAGCTAGTTTAGAATATTAGAGCTTGACATATCAATAGAGGAGGGTTGAGGCAATAAAATCTGTGTTATCATCTAACTATAGACTAAAAATTTTTGTCCAGAAAAAGCTAGAAAGCTATACAAAAGAGCTTATAAGTAATCACCATGTTATAAAAAAAATGCTGTCATCTAATGATGAGCATTAACAGAAGGCACAATGCAATGAAAGATTTAATCAATTAGAAACATAGGCAAAAGTGGTTATCTGACCCAAAAGTAATAGGGGAATCCCCTTTCTAAAGTAGGTTTTATTCCAATAGATTCATTGGAGGTAAATCTAGCAGAAAATCATGCTGATAATAGCTTGATGTCCCAGAATAATAGTATTAATAGTTGAGACAAGAAGTAGTTGAGATGAAGGCAGAAGTTTGAGGAGTATTTGAGATTCTTACTTCTGAAATTTTTTTTTTTTAATTTCAAGGAAGTAATAATAAAAATGTTATAGGGTAAATGATGTGGAATATAGTGTTTTTGCCAATTGCATGGAAAAGTCTCTTTTTAATGGTAAGGGTAATTTTGGGAAGAACATATGAGGTTGGACTACTAATTTTGTGAACTCATCCTAGAAAAAGTGCTACATACTTCATTGCTGAATATCACTACAATCACCTTCGAAGTATTCCTCTTAGGAAGGTAAGCACTGACACCAGTGCCTAGTCCACCTGTCAAAGCAATTTTGGAACTCTTTCTCTGGAATGGCCATCAGAGCCGTCATCATACCCAAAATCTGACAATTAAGTTTGTGAACTTGTCACTGTGTTTACGTTGGCAGCACTGTACAAACAACTCAGTAAGATGTCATAACCTTGGCAAGGTTTTTCTAGGATGAGTCGCAAAATTAATTGCCTAACCTCGTAGATGTTCCATTTTTTTGCAGATATTATTCTATTAGACAAATTTATTTTTTTGATAGTCTATCTCCTAACTTAAGGCAGGGCCAATGTTCTTCTAGTTTTCCTTTTTTTAAGTTAATGTGCTTTTGCTTACATGAGATATGGAGGTGCCCTTGCTGCTTAATCTGAAGAGGTATTAATTTGGTCTGCAATTTTTTTATTTTTGTAGTGAAAGTATGTTCAAAGTTATTTTGTAGCTCTTTTAATTCAGACATGAGGTGAATAGAATATCTTTATTATTATTTTGAACTAAATCTGCTACCTCAATTTTAAAACGTCAACAAAGAAGATGCATAGGGTAGATATAACGTTTTCTCTGAGATTTGCGTAGTCTCTAAAGTAAATTTAATTTTTTTTGTTTCCAGTACTAAATTTTTGGCTAAACAATTTTGATGGAAAAGACATTAGAGATAGCTGCTTAGAAATCTTGTACTATTTTATACTTTTTTTGTTATTCATTTATATTCATATTTTAACCATATATGTTTTTTATATAATTTTGTAATCAATCTACTTTACTTTTTTTCATAAAACCATAGATTTGTATTTCTGGGTATATTGAGGAGATATATTTATTATTAAAGGGCAGAGAGTCTCAGAACATATGACCCAAGGACAATCTCAGTTCTTCGCTGAATTTTTTGTTTTTCAATATGAGAGTTGGAAAAGTCAATTTTGTAGTTCTGACCTTGACCAATGTTTGAAGGTATAATTCCACCAGAGTTGGGTTGATGTTTTTCCCCACTTACATTAGAAAATATTGTGAGGAGTTATTGCCCAGTAAGAGGCTTATGTTTAGGAAGGGTCAGTGGAGGAAAGAGAAGGGGTCCAGGGAGGGTGCAGAAGGAGGGACAGATCCAAGAAGAGATGATCATCCACAAAGGGCTGGGAGGCAGGGTGGTCTTGAGTTGGATCAGAAGAAGAAAGTTTACATTTCGATTTTAGATCCTTGATATTTTTATTAGCCTTTTTAAAGAACTCCTTAAGGGAAGACATTTAAAAACTTTTTACCTTTTAAAAGCGTCTTCATACAAAAGTGTAAAATGCTGACAATGAAATATTTGAACTCCTTGAGCCCTTTGATTTTAAGACACCACACAGTGCATTATCTTATTTATATCTCAAGTTCTCCAGGTTGGTCACTGAAGTTATAAATCATTCTTGGGAAAATTTAAGTATTTGGTGCTATTTAGCCCCATGACATTTGTACAGGTAGAAAAATTGGACAATGACCCACAGATTCATTGAACAACTAGAGATTTCCACTTTCAAATGACAATAATGAACAAGAGATAAACATTCAGACCCTGAGAACCTCAAGACTACTCCCTCACTTAATTAATGAGAATCAGACTAGGGAAACTGATCTAATACTTAAAAGGTTTTCATACAGAAAAAAATAAAGGAAGGAAGAGTCCTTCTTGGCATCAAATACTTGAATTTTCCCAAGAATGATTATAACTTTGGTGGCCACCCTGGAGAACTTGAGATATAAATATGAAAATCAAATTGAAAGCAACAAATTAAAAATACTTATGGAAACACATGATAGTTTAGTGATTACCTGAGGGTAAGTGGGGAGGAGGGGAGGAGAGGAGGAACAGGGACTCACAGATATGGTTGGTGAAGGAAAGAGAACTGATTCTGGGTGGTGAACACATAATGTAACACACAGATGATGTACTGTATAATTGTACACCTGGAACCTACCTAATTTTTTATTAACCAATGTCACCCCAATAAATTTAACAATTAAAAAAAAGAATAAAAGAAGGCCTGGAGTATATGCAGGGAGTGAAGCTGTCATCAGGAGTAAAGATCCATTTATCCAATCACTGGAACGCAGAAGCAATGAATGAGGGCAAACATATGCTCCGTATACAATATGTAACTGGAGGTTCATTTTTTTTCTTTTCTTTTTTTATTATTAAATTTATTACGGTGACATTGGTTAGCAAGAATTAGATAGGCTCCAGGTGTACAATTCCACAGTGCATTGTCTGTGTGTTATATTATGTGTTCACCACCTTCATTTCTTTTCCCAGTGCTCATAACTTTTCAACCATAAGTATCCATTAGAATAATCAAAAGAGTTTTCTTTGAAAACATCAATATGAAGCACCACCCTAACCCCAGCATAATTAATTTAGAATCAATATTTATTGAAGCTGCCTAAGTGATTTCAATATGTATCAAAAATCTCTGCAATTCACCTAGCTTCTGCAAAAATTTAAATAATTTCTTCCCCCCACCCAAAAAAAGGAAAAACCTGATTTCGATTTTATGTTGATAAAATCTTGTCTCAGTTTTTCACCACTGTTTTAATATATCAGTTCTTTGACAAGTGCATTGTGTTTGTGTTTCACCCAGGGAGTCTGAAAACACTGTGATTATTTCCAATGGAGGAAAAGCTAAGGATAAGAGTCTGGTGATGATTTCTCTAGGAGCATTTGAGCCACTTAGTGCTAGAGTAACTTAGCAAGATCATGGAAGTCCACTTTGTGTTATTTAATAATTCCTTTCTCTATCAAGGTAAGTGTACATTCAAGATCAGAATATGGTTTAATCTGTTCAACTATTTCATTTTCAACCTGGAACAAACTGTTTCTAGATACTTATTTTGCTGCTGATTTTGATTACATAAGAATAGTGTTACTAGTTTTTGTTTAATTGATAAGCCAGGCTGACAACAATTATTCTTTAAAATTTATTTTTTAAGAAACACTTTCAAATACTATTAACTAATTTTAATTCTAATAACTACTATTGATGTGAGAATGCCAAAATTACAAAAATAAATATAAAAGAGATTTTAATCAGACTTATTCCTTAGTAGAGAGCAGGAGATGTGCTCTCTTTGTTTATGTTTCTCTTTCAAAAATTAGATGTTAAGTTACTCAACGTACAAGGCATTTGATAGTGGTGGAAATAGGGTTCCAAAATAAATTCATGAGGATTCAAAATTTTCTGGGCAAGGCAATTTTACTTCTACAGAAGGGTGTGCTGCAGCCAGAGACTAGCAAGCAAGCACCCCATGAAGAAAATGGGTCCCCCTTTATTCCTAACGCATGCCCTAAGCTTGGTCTTGCCCCATTGGCTGGGGTGTTGACCTTACAGTCTTGTCATTACCCGACCGGCTAAGGAGTAAAATATCTCCAAAGGAAGGAAGGAGGAAGAGCGGGAGGTGAGGAGGGAGAAATGCAAAAGCAGAGGGAGCTCCATAAGAGGAGGGTCAAGGGGTTTGGGGAATTTCTACTTAAAAAAGAGAACAGGATTTTTCATTTTCCTTCAATAGCAATTAGGACCACTGCCCTCATGGCACTGAAGTAGGTATTATATAAACCAGGGTATGGCTGTCCTAGTATGAACTGAGTATTTTTCATTCCTTTATGTTCATTTTGCTGTTATAAGAACTTACGGTGAAAAATTTTATAGTGGATTTGCTTCAACAAAGGACTATTGTTGAAGGACAACTGATCCTTGGTTTATAATAAATATAAAATCTTTAGCAACAGTTAGAGAATACTGTTAAAAAGAATGTTACTGATAACATAAACATTTATTCTAAGTAGATTAGTTAAATTTAATAACTTCTATGTAAAGTTTATCAGATATCATGACAAAACAAAGCTGCTTGATTGATAATTATCATTTTTTTAAATTAAAATAAAGAGAGGCTTAATGATTGTTTCTTGGTTTGTTTGAGTCTATATTTTTTCTATCATCTATCTATCATTTATCTATCTATCTGTATCATCTATCTATCTATCTATCTATCATCTATATCATCTATGTATTATCTATCATCTATCACCTATTTTCTTATCATCTATCTATGCATTTATTTTGACTGAGTTCTGGCCAATAGGATGTGACCAGAGGCTATATACCCTAGCATGATAGTTTTATGTTTCAATTGGCTAGGTTATAGTATCCAATGATTTAATCAAACACTAATTTGGGTGTTACTGTGAAGGTATTTTGTAGGTGTGGAAAACCTCTGCTATCAGTAAACATTTAAGTAAAGATGGATGCCCTCAGTAACTTGGGTAGACTGCATCCAATCAATTGAAGGATTTAAGAACAAAAACTCAGTACCACAGAGTAAAAAAAAATTCTGCCTCAAGACTTGGGAGTCGGCATCTGCCTCAGTCCCTCCAGCCTGCCCTATAGATTTTAAAACTGTCAGCCTTTACAATGGTGTGACCAATTTCTTAAAATAAATCTATTTTATTTTATTCAAATTAGTTTATTTTATTTAAATCACTGCCTGATTTATGGAGCAGAATTATCCTTCTCATTGCAGGGATTTGGACAGGTTTTTAAATATCACAATATGGAGTTCTTTGTACATAGATTTATGAACATTTCTAAGGAATGAAGAAAAAGATTGATATTTATTTTAGACAAAAAGACTGAATAACTATTTATAGAAACTTTATGTTTAGGCATATTGACCAAAGAAATAACATGAAAGGATTAAACACATTATTTCTTTCTTAAATAAGTTTAATGAAAATGTCAAAGTGTTACCGGGTTCAGGTGCTGCTTGCTGTCTCCAAAAATCCTGAAGCAAAATTGGTGAAAAAAAAAGTAGGTTTACTCAAAATGAAGACATTCAGGGAAGACGGTAGACTCCTTTCTCAACGACTACCTTCAATCCTAGTGAGGCCAGAAGGTTTTACAGGCATGCAGGTTGGAGAACAAAGAAAGATGGGGGAAAGTGGTTGGCGTGGCAGGCTGGTGGGTGGTGGTGGTGGGAATTGAGAAATCACTTGGGGGTGGGGGAGGCTTGGTCTGCTTTGAAATATGTAATCTTAGATTTCAGCACTCAGTTGCCTGAGGACTAAGAAATAACCAGATTAAAGAGAAAAGTGTAGCCTTAAGAAAGGGAACAAAGAAACAATAAACAAAGAGAAAACAAAAGCTATGAAGTGGTTCAGGCTAGAAGCTAAGTGGCTCAACAAAGCAGGAGCTAACTAAGTTATTGATTTGTTGAGTTTCACTCTTACAAAGCACAAATAAAGTGTGTAGTTTGGTTAATAATAATGTACCATTGTTCATTAATTCCTTAGCTGTGACAAATGTACAATAATAATGTAAGATATTAACAATAAGGGAAAACTGGGTAAGGGACGTATGAGGACTCTACTATGCTGGCAACTTTTCTGTTGATCTAAAATTATTCTAAAATTAAGAGTTTACTTAATTTTTTAAAATGTCAATTAAATTTGAAAGATAAATCCAATTAGCAAGTAGACCATAATTCTTGGGAAAGCAGATCATACAATTTTTTTAATTTAAAATATAGACTAGAGTATTATCAGAAATTTGTCTGGTGGACATAAAATCAGAACAAAAAAGTGTAAGATGATGTCAAGAAAAGTCTTTGAGATAAGTTTTCCTCAGACTGCCTTCATTCAACAGATATTTTAAACATAGCCATAATGTTCAACTTTGCCTTCTTTAGCCAAGGCTTTTGGATAATGGATCTCCTTTTTGTACGTTTCCATGGCAGACCATCTGCCTTTTGTTCACAAAGTGAATCTCTTTTCAAACAGAGAACTTAAAATAAATTGGGCTTCCTATTAAAACATTACAGTTCTCCCACTTCTACTTCCCTAAGATTATTCCCAAACTAGTATTTTCAAGTTTGGTTTGCTTCCATTTCTTTTTTTTTCAACAATATTTTGAAGAACATTCTTGTACATATAACTTTATATATTTTCCAATTAGTTTTAAAAGACAATTTCATAGATTTGGGAAATCCAAGAAATATTCATACTAGGATTTTGGTGCATTTTATTAAATTACCCTATAGAATATATATATTAGTTCATGTTCCCAAAAGAAATAGGCAGAAAAGCTCATTTCCTGACATTCTTGACAACCGTTTGGTTTGCCATTAATTATATTTTTTAAAATGTTCAAATTAACAGTGGTATTTCTTGGTTTTAATATTAATTTGTTGATGACTTGTGTGTGTCATTTTTATTTCCTTATTGTGTATTGCCTATTTCTGTTTTTTGCTCAGGCATTTTGATGCTCAGAAATCAGTTTCTGTAAACTTGATTAATTTGTGTAGAAATTCTTCTCTTAAGGCTGAGAGAATAAACTTTCTGAGTCTGAAGTCCTGCACAGTGGGGAATTCACCTGGAGAGCCATCTTGAGGCACCAACCTACTCAGGCAGCACAATTCTTTCTTAAACCATGGTCCTTGACATTTGAAATTAGAAGAGAAATTGCTGATTCTTGCCTTCCTATTGTGCTCTATACCCATGACTTTCCCAAACCTTAATTAACCTTTCTTTTTTCTATTCACTTATTGCAAAAATAGCTTATTCTTATAATTAGCCACCTCCTGACCACATAGTTTTTCCCCAAAGCCAATGCCCATCATCACTGTAGGTGTGGCCATTTCATTTTAATCTTTAGTCTACATGTGCCAAAGCCCCCATACTCCTGAAACCCACATTCAAGAAACACATTGTATTTTGGTTCTCACTTTAAATTATTTTTTTCAAGAACGTAAGTAACATTAATTCAAGCATTTGTTGAGAGCACGTGTACTGCAGCAGGATTTTGTTTTAGTCCTTTAGCAGAAAGACTGAACAACAATGCTGGATATTGTTGATTCTTCTACTACTTTTCATAAAGACAAAATTTGTACTCAAAAGCCTTTTCTCAAAGCTGTTATTTTTGGGTTTTTCTTTATGTGTGTGTGTGTGTGTAAATGTATGAGCATGTGTATTAATACACATATATTTATACACATACATGCTCATACGTACACATACATATATTTGCTTCTCTTACCTCTTTCCTATATAGATTTTGAAGTATTAAGAAATTCCACTTGATATTTATTTTAGCCTTCCTTCACCACTCTACGTACTTGACTGAGGAATAATTCACAGAATTTCAAAGTTCCTCAGTTTAAATACATTTTAGAAGAGCTATTTCTAAAATGAAAATATATGTCATACTAGGCTTTATGGATGCTCTATATAGAGAATAAATTTAGCTTTAGACACTGTAGTGTTAATCATTTTCAGGTATTGATTGAACTCTGGGAAATCTCCATCCAAAAGAGATCATATACATGTATGTAACACAGCAGGTCAAACTTTCTGTTAAAAGACTGACTTTTGTGGTGAACCAGAAGGCCAAGATAAATTAAGTTGTAGTCATTATTCATATACTATGTCCTCCTTTTCTTCACCTCAATGGTTTGATCAATCTCTCTAAGCATTAGCTCTAAAAGCAGGGAGTGGGAGTCAAATACACGGTAATGAAAGAACTAACTCTGGATGGTGAACTCATAATGCAACACAGAGATGACGTATTGCAGAACTGTACACCTGGAACCAATGTAATGTTTACTAACCAATAAATTTTTTTTTGTCTTTTTTTGTTTTTTTCTAACCAATAAATTTAACAATTAAAAATAAATAAAGAAAGAAGAAAGAAAGAATTTATGGGAGTACTTGTTACAATATAGTTTTATGAGCAAGTTTCATAAAACTTACATTTATATGTGTTTGTTCTTTCCTGATTTAGTTAAATTGTCCATGCTTAATCTTAACTCAAGACATGGCAATTATGATTACTTCCTTAGTTATCATGATTGACAATTTTATTGGCCTAGAGACTATGAGAACTTCAATTAAGTGTACTGGAAGGGTTGGACTTCTTGGGACCTTTGGAATCACAGAATCTGTGACTTTATGGTTTTCTCTTATATGAAAACCATTTCTTTTCCTGGGTCTTTACTTCAGAGCCTTCTTGTTTTTCAGACTTTCTGGCACACAAAAGAAAATTTATGCCTTTTCCAAAAAGAATTATTTTCCCTTTTAGCTTTATCAGGAAGTAATATTGGGTCACTTTTTATAGAATTCTTACTGTATAGAACTTAGGACATTTAGATGTTTTAAGCCTAGGAAAGCCTATCACTAAGGTATCATGGGGGTTACACCAAAGGGGGATGTAAGCTATTATCCAGGCCCAATTTTCTATTTTCTTTATCCTTTACATCTCTCTGCTGCACCTCATATCCTTTCAGATGTTTGTCAATATAAGTGAATGAAAGGTTAGTGGAGGAAAGAGGTTAAAAATTGGACAAAGTTTTCCAATAGCAATAAAGGATCCAATTAAATAAAAATTATATGAAACTTTTCAGAAATTATTTATGCTTTAAAAATAAGCCCAGATGTCATCTTTTTCTAGAATTCTTTGCTTCATGCCCTGATTATATGAGAGACTTTTGTGAAACTGCATATTTTTATTACAAATATTCTATTATGATTATTTATTTGTTTCCTCAATTAAGCTTTATTTATTGAATGTAGAGCTGTAGCATACATTAATATATCCCCTGATTCTAGCATAGCACTGTTACATAAGAGTACAAAACAATGATTATAAAATTAAAAGTAATAGTTTTGGAGGACTTTTCTCTGTGTCATGCCCAAACCGAGTACTACTATACTTAGTATAAATTTATTAAGTATACTTATAAGTAGTATAAATACACTATTTATACTACTACATATACTTTACCTATATAAAATTCTTATTTAATTGTCTCATAAACTTTAAGTGGAAGGTTCTATAATTGTTCTCTTTCTATGATGATGATGAAGTATAGAGGGAAAAGTTAACTATCTTATTAAAAGACATATAGTAAATAAGTGGTTGAGCTAGAATTTGAATAAGTAAGTGCTCTCATCCCTAACTACTCTTCTACACTGTTCCTCAGAATGAACAAATGAATGGTACTTTCTGAATAACTTTGACTTGAATCCAAAGATGGCCTACAAATAGAACTTTGACCATTAGCTCCGATCTAAAGTTATAGACCTGCTAGCAGATTGATAAGGCTGCAACAATATTAATGTCTCTCCTTTTTCTTGTCCTTTTTTAGAAAAGCTGATATAGAATTAACTATCTCAAAGTTAAACAACTAGAGAACCACAAGAAAGAGGAATTTTAAAAATAAGCATGGTTATTATTTTTTTATTTTTAAATGGATTTACTTCTTTTTTGGCTTAACCTTTTTTTTTTAATTAAATTTATTGGGGTGACATTGGCCAGAAAAATTTTATAGGTTCCAGGTGGACAGTTCTTTATCATCTATGTGTTGCATTGTGTTCTCACCACACAGTTATTTATTTTTCCATCACCATATATTTGAATACCCCTCTGTCCCCTCTTTCTGTATTGTCTGTGTCCAAAACAAAATTTTTTTTCTATTTTGATTGTTTGTTTATTCTGTTCTTTAGATTTCACTGTAAGTGAGATCATACGGTATTTGTCTCTCTCAGTCTGACTTATTTCACTTAGCGCGGTATCTTTTAGTTCCATTCATGTTGTTGCAAAAGTAAGATTTTATTCTTCTTTATGGCCGAGTAATACTCCATTGTGTAAATGTACCACAGCTTCTTTATCCAATCATTTACTGATGGACATTCAGGTTGTGAAACATGGTTATTCAATAAACCTCATAATTAGTCCCAAATACTTAAACTTTCGTGGTCATCTAGTTAATCCCACATTCCTTTAGCATGTATACACAGTTCGTATGCTTATAAACTGCACATCTTAGTACCTTCATTGTTCTGTGGTTTTATGTGGTAATTGTCATACTCATCTTGACCTTTTTTTAGGCTTTTAGCTTAAGTGCAAACTGTATCTGTTGAGAAATTTAAGTGGAAACCATTTGGAATTATAGTATCTATAGTGCTTCTGAAATACATTAAGATGAGCAATGGCTATGATGAAGTATTCACAGTTTCTTAAAAATGTCTTCATTTATGGTTTCAGAGCATTGCTAAGCAAGGTTTATTTAAAGTTAAATTATCTCTATATTCCATTGCTTCTGTTCATTTCAAAACAGTAGAATACTATAGCCATACTACTCTTGAGCAACCAAAAAATGAGAAGCCTATGTAAAACCCAGATATTTAACTGATTGTTTCAAACAGTTGCTTCAAAAATGCAGTGGTGATTTTGATTAAAGACTAAGTAAAATTTTCTATCATTTGCATTCTTTGAGGAATAACTTTTCAATTGTTCATCTAAGTATACAAATATATTCAGAAAACCCTCAAATGAATTTATTAAACAGTCTGAAAGCACAAACAGCATATTACAAATAAAAGGGAAATTAGCACCACAATGCCACAAGTTTTGCCTTGGTTCCTAATTAACTCTTTCATTGCATTTTATCCTTTGTGTTTGCTCACAAGATGGAAGCAGATTTCATGACATGAAGCATGGAGATAACTTATAAGCTCTTTTGTGCAGTTCTCTAGGCCACTGCTTCTTTAAATTGGGCTGCCAGTTGGCATCTGGGAAGTCAGTTCTGCAATATTTTAAGACTGACAGACTGGAGAAACGGGTGATTAGAGCTCAGCATTTAAGGTACTTCATTTCTAAGGGCATTTTTGCAGAATTTTCTTCTTTTTCAGGAGTGAATATAAGGAAAGCCACTCTTCCGCTATTTGAAAAATAACCAAATCCTTTATTCTTTGCTATTAATTTAACTCTAATTTAAAAATTTCCACTCCAGTTTGTCTAAATTCAATTGTGGTGAGGGTGGTAAAAACAATCCAATTGGAAAACTGGGTGAATATCTTTAAAATGAACATGCAAATCTCCTTATTTGATTAAACAATATACATTTCTTTGGAATTCTATTCTATATTGAGATAGTGGAAAAAATCTTTGTGTGGGTGTGAGTGTAATGATTTTTTTTTCAATTACAGCTGACATTCAGTATTATTTCTATTAGTTTTAGGTGTACAGCATAATGGTTTATATAATTTATGAAGTAATCCCCCAATTAGTCTGGTACTCACCCGGCACTGTACATAGATATTATAATATTTTTGGTTATATTTCTATGCTCTCCTTTCATACGCTTGACTATTTTTATAACTGGCAATTTGCACTTAATCCCTGCTCCTTTTTTACCCATCCCTCCATCCCCTGTCCTATCTGACAACCATCAGTTTGTTCTGAGTCTTTCTGTTTTGTTTATTTTGTTTTTTAAATTTCATACATAAATGAGATCATGTGATATTTGTCTTTCTCTGACTTATTTCACTTAGCATAATACCCTCAAGATGCATCCATGTTGTCACAATGTAAGATTTTATTTTTATTATGGACAAGTAATATTCCATTGTATATATGTACCACCTCTTCTTTATTCAATCATCTGTTGATAGGCACTAAAGGTGTTTCCATATCTTGACTATTGTAAATAGCACTGCATTGAACAAAGAATATATATATCTTTTCTAATTAGTGTTTTAGATTTCTTCAGATAAATACACAGAAATAGAATTGCTGGTTCATAAGGTAGTTCTATTTTTAATTTTTTGAGGAATTTCTGTACTGTTTTTTCATGGTAGCTGCCCAATTTACTTTCCCACCAATAGTGCATAAGGGTTTCCTTTTCACCACATTCTCACCAAGACTTGTTGTCTGTTGATTGATTGAAGATAGCCATTCTGACATGTATGAAGTGATATCTCATTGTGATTTTAATTTGCATTACTCTGATAATTAATGATGTGGTGCATCTTTTCATATGTCTACTTGTATTGGCCATAAGTATATACTCTTTTGAGGAATGTTTATTTAGGTCCTGTGCCTACTTTTTAATTGGATTGTTTGTTTTTTGGGTGTTGAGTTGTGTGAGTTCCTTATAAATTTTGGATATTAACCCCTTATCAGGTATATTATTTGCAAATATCTTCTCCCATTCAGGTTGTCTTTTTGTTTTATTGATGGTTTTCTTTGCTGTATAAAAACTTTTTAGTGTTTATTTTTTCTTTAGTACCCATTGCCTAAGAAGGGAGATCACAAAAATATGTTACTAAAATCATTGTCATATTTTACTGTCTCTGTTTCTTCTAGGATGTTTATTTTTGGGAGTCTTATATTTCCACATAAGTTTTTAATCCATTTTGAGTTTTTTCTTGTATATGGTATAAGAAGGTTGTCCAGTTTCATTTTTTTCATGTATCTGTCCAGTTTTCCCAGCACTATTTATTGAAAAGAAAGTCTTTACCCCTTTATATGAGGGTTGTCCAGAAAGTATCCAATCATGCAATATGAAAAGTAGAGTCATTTATGGCTAGATTTCTTATGGACAGCCCTTGTATATTCTTGCCTACTTTGTCATATATTAAGTGACCATAGAGCCATAAGTTTATTTCTGGGCTCTCTGTTCTGTTTCAGTGATCTTGTATGTGTCTATTTTTATACCAGTACTGTGCTGTTTTGATTATTATGCCCTTGTAGTATAGTTTGATATTAGGTAACCTGATACCTCCAACTCTGTCCTTCTTTCTCAAGATTTCCATAGATATTTAGGGTTTTTTTATGACTCTGTATAAATTTTAGGATTTTTTGTTCTAGTTCTATGAAAAATGCCATTGGTATTTTGATAGCGATTGCATTGAATCTATAGGTTGTTTTAGGTGGTATGGACATTTTAATGATGTTAATTATTCTTATCCATGAGAATGGCATATGACTCCATTTATTTGTATCTTTTTCAAAATGTCCTATAATTTTCTGAGTCCAGGTGTTTTAGCTTCTTCATTAAATTTATTCCTAGGTATGGTTTGTTTGTTTGTTTTTATATGTGTGGGTAGTTCACTGGCTGGGAATCAAACCCAGGCTGCAGCATTGACAGTGCTAAAGCCTAGCCAATACACCACCAGGGAACTCCCCCTAGGTATTGTTTTTTTATGTAGTTGTAAGTGGGATTGTTTTCTTAATTTCTCTTTCTGATAATTTGTTATTGGTGTATAAAAATTCAAATAATTTCTGAATATTCTTTTCATATCCTACTAATTTACTGAATTCAATAATTGGTTTTGATGGTCTTTTTGTGTAATCTTTGAAATTCTCTCCATATAGTATCATGTCATCTGCAAATAATGACAGTTTTACTTCTTCCTTTGCAATTTGGATGCCTTCTTTTATTTATTTATTTATTTTTTTAAATTTTCTTGTCTGATAGCTGTGATTAGGACATCCAATACCATGTTGAATAAAAGTAGTGAAAGTGGAATCCTTGTCTTATTCCTCATCTTAATGAAAATGCTTTTAGATTTTCCCTGTTGAGTATGATGTTAGCTGTGGGTTAAAATTCTTTGTATTTTTATTTTTTGGACTATGTGTAGAAAATTGTTGAAACTTACCTGCTGTTCTAAAGAAACTTTATCATTTAATGTAGATAGCACTGGAGACAACTTTTGACTTTATATTTAAGAAGGTTTAATATCTGGATCAAGATATTTTATGGCCCTGAAATTAAATTTTCCATATTTTATATATAAAAATGAAATGACTTTCTGTTAGGTAATCAGCAAAGGCAATTGAATGTATGAGGTATATCTTCATTAAAATTCTGTACTCACAGTGAAATTGACAGAAATTAATTAAAACTGTCACATATGAGGTCAGACAATTAATTTTGCATACTCATCCTAGAAAAAGTGCTACATGCCTCATTGCTAATATCACTATGGTCTCCTTCAAGGTACTCCCCTTGGTAAGTTATGTACTGCTGCCAGCACCTAGTCCACCCTTCAAAGCAATTTTGGAACTCTTTTTCTGAAATGGCCATCAGAGCTGTCATTGTCCCCAAAATCTAACAGTAAAGTTCAGGAACTTGCCACTGGGTGCTTCCACTGGCAGCATTGTACAAACAACTCGGTGAACTGTTATTACCTTGAAAAATTGTTTTTATAGTGCTGCTAATGTAAACTCATGGTGGTAAGATAGCAAACTTTACTGTTAGATTTTGGGCATGAAAGCAGCTCTCATGGCCATTTCAGAAAAAGAGTTCCAAAATTGCTTTGAAAGGTGGCATCAGTGCATAGCATCACAAGGGGCATATTTAGAAGGTAATGGTAGTGGTATTCAGCCATGATGTTTGTAGCACTTTTTCTAGGATGAGTTCATGAAATTAATTGTCTGACTTTGTATGATCTATCATTAATCTGGGAAAGAAGATTATAAAATATGACTCTTGTAAACTTTGCCTATTTCTAAACTTGCTAAAGAAAAGGATAATTTTCTGTTTTCCTCCAAAGATTAGGGTATATTTTTTCAAACTATAAATACCTCTAGGTCATGTTAAAACAGATATGAACATTATTTATATACAAGAATGGCTAATAAATATTTGAGCATCCATATTGATTGATTGAAGGTCTTTCAACACTACCTCTAAAAATTAGTAACATACTATTATTGCCATACAAGTCTCATATAACAAATAAAACATAAAATTATTATTAGATTTTTAAGTTAGTATTTTAGATTATTTAACTTTTATTTTATTAGTCAGGGTGCCACTTAAGTCAGTGTTTACTGAAGATATAAATTTTCCTTTCATCAGTGCTCTTAATAGGTATAGTATAGCTGGTCAGAGTGTTGTCGTATTACACTGAATCAAATGTGGATAGAGGGTGATCCAGGAGAGGACAGTTGGGTTGACTATGTGACCAGTTGAAAGGATGTGACTTCAAAATAGATTCCTCCATTTCTATCTTTCTTTCCTCATAACTAGCCACTGTGGCCACACAACTCTGACTGCACAATTGACAGTATATATTTTTTAACAAATATTATATATTACTGGAGTGTTTGCTTTCAGTTCTAAGAATTAGATATATGTAAGTATTATACTTCCAATACTACATAAATGAACAAGGCATGATAAGTCATTGGAATTCTCTTTCACATGGCTGTCACCAGTCATAAGAACAGGTCTTGCTTGGATCTGGCTGTCTTTTCTAAAAAAGAACTTTGGTGATATTTGTTCACTTCTTTTTACCAGAAAATTTTAAGAATGAATAAAAATTATGAAGCGTATATCTACAGTAACTTTTAATGCCATGAAATTAGGAATTACTAAGGTATGGGACAACTAGCTACATGGCTTTGGGTTGGTTACATAATTTTTTTAAAGATCATTTTACCATCTGTCAAATAATGATAATCACAGCACACAACAGGTCTGCAGTAAGAATGAAATAGGGCAACCTTATAAGTTCCTTAGCACAATGTCTAGCGTAGTAAATGCTCAATAAATGTTACTTAAACATTTGTATAATGTAATAATTGAAATCAAGCAAACTGAGAGTAAAAATAGAATTTCAGACTTTACAGACAAAATGTAATTTCTTAAAACATCACCATATGGCTGTGTAATTATGTTCACGGAATCCCATAGAGTGAAATAAAAAATATTTTAAAATCTTTAAATGTTGTTTTCCTCATAAAATTAGTATTTTAAGAAAGATCGAAAATGTTTTCCAGACCCCCAAAATCACCCTTTAACCATGTTTTCCTCAAGATATCAAGTACAAATGCAGAATATTATAGAAGGTATTCTTTATTTTACTCTGGTTTATCCAAACATATTGTTCATTCCTTCTGAGGAGTTGGAACTTACTTTAGCAATGAAATATATTTGTATTTACTAGTAATTATATACATACACATATATGTCATATATATTTACATTCACACACACACACACACACACACACACACACACACACACACATATATATATATATATATATATATATATATATATATGATGTACATATAATTGTGTGAGGTTTTTCTAATGAGGGCAGGCTGATAAATTTTGCCTCTACTTAAATAGAAAATGAATGGGAAAAGATATGTTAATGAAATAAAAAGGAAATGTACCTACATCATTTATTTTCAAAGCTGCATTATTATTTTTCTACAAATCACACCACACTTTAATACACTTCCTCAATCTTGATGAAGTCAATCCTTTGCAATCATAGGCCTTCTACTTTGTGGTTTGTCATTCAAATCTGCTTGCCCCACTTTTCCATCTTTGAACTGCCTTACCCAGTGTCTTACTGTACTCATATCAGCGCACTGATCATCATAAATGGTTTGCATTCACCTGTGAATTTCAATTGGAAGAACTTTTTTCACTGTTAAGAATTTAATACCAGCTTGCTTTTTGAACCGAACATCTGAACACACTCACACTTCAATGTGCACTGGGTGAAAAGCGTAAACATCTGTGTGTGCAAGGTCAAGAATGATGAAGGGAAGATACCATGTGACTACCAAAATTAGTTATATCCAGATATATCTCATTTAACAAAAAATATTACAGCAGAGGCAAAATTTATCAAGCCACCTTAACACAAGGCTTTGATGTATAAAGAAAATTTTAAAAGTCATTGTAAGATTTATTTCCTTTTCCTCAAATGATATTTTTATGCCGTAGTTGTAAGCATTTTGGTGGCCTTTAACTAGTCATCAATGTATGATTTCTTTTTTTTTTTCTAAAGAGTAAGCAGTTTATTAGAAGAAAGTACCCTCCAAAGAGTAGGAGCGGGTCCCGAGCAAGTGGCTCAAGGGCCAATGATTTCAATTCTACTTTTAATTCTTTGTATTCTTAGGCAAAACGCTTCCTAATTAAATCAGATAAGCATTTTCTAATGTGTTAAGACATTACTTAACTGGCTGGGCATATGGTGGATTAATTCACCTATTCATCTCCTGCCCCATTTTTAGACATGTCCTAATAGTAATCATTGTTTTCCTCATCTTGTAAACTGAGCACCCAAAGTCTACATCTCTGCTTTGTTTTTGTAACTAATAATATCTGAGCTGCTATTGGAAAAGATTAAAATGCTGTAAACAGAATAAGGACATGTCTTTTTGTATAATCTTTAAAATTTGAATAGCTATTGATAGTGAAAAGAATAATTTCCTTCTGCTTGCCTCCAAAGATTAGTACTGAATTTCAAACAGTGAAAAAGAAAGACTCTTACATTTCTACTTTTGATTAGGGAAAGCAATCATGTGCACATGAAAGATCAGAAAAACTTCTGCAAGTATTATTTCTTCTGCGGTAATGGAACTTTGGACTTTTGAATCAGTTAAAGATTTTTTTCATTGTAATTCTGTACTTCCTAGGTGTTGAATATCAATTCAAAACTGGATTGAAAATCAGAGATGTGCACAAATCTCATACTGGCTCAAGCAGGTCCAAAATATTCCAGCAACTCATTGAGGCATTGAGAGCCTGTTTTCATTTCAGTCTGCGATTCTTAAGCTGCCAAAAAACTAGAAGGGAGATTTTATCCTGAGATGTCATTTATTAATACGACACAGATGCCAGAGTCAGCTACAGATATCCCGGGTTAGTCCAGTGGAACTCCAGTCAGCAATTGACTGCCTGAGTTGCCAAAACAATCCACAATATTTTGAGCTTCTGCCTTTTTTCTGGCTTCTGGAGTTTGCAGAAAGATAAGAAACAAATAGTAATTTCATTTCCACTGTTGTAACAAAACCAGAAGATACTGATTAAGGATGATTTGCAGCTTAGAGGAAGGGAGATAAATTTTCAAAGATAAAATCATGGACACCATTAGCCTGGAGGTCACCTGTGAGCTAATAAGTCATGGAGTCTCCATCTCAGAAGACACAAGCTCTTACGAGCAATGTAGTCCATCAGATATTTTTGTATGAAAAGAAAATGTGTCTCATCTTGTAAGTAGAGAACATTCTTGTAGTCTTGCATACGCCACTCACTTTGGTGACCACTGTATGTGGTAAACCTAAGACTTTAGGGCCCAGTTGAATTTCTTTCATATAAAAAGATAGAAGTAGCAGCTATATCTTTGTGTTTTCTTAACTTACTCACCCAGAGCTGTTCTCATCATAATTACTCATATACCCACCTTTACATATCAGAAGGAAAAAGCCCATTAATGAATGTAATTTCCCCCCTAAATAATGTAGATCTGAAAATATCAGGTGTATATAAATAAGAAATAGGATTCAAACATAATCTAATTGGGGTTTTAATCTCTTATCACACATTCGCTTTAGTTTAAACACATAATGCATTAATAAGAAATAATAAAAGCAGTCCAAAATTATACCCCAATACTTAAAACTATCTTAACATATCACAAATTTTATAGGACCCATGGGGGTGCTTATCTTAGATCCAGCTATACATATTTATTGGCAGGAAGAAGGAAGGAGTGGGAGAAAACAGGGAGGGAGGCAAGAAGGGAGGAAGGAAAAGAGAAATGCAGAAAAACTTAAAAAACTTTAAAAAATAATGTGATATTTAGAACTGAAAGCTAACCAGATTTATGAAGTTTATAACTCTTTTACCTGCAGAAATTTAAATATAATTTTAATACAAAAAGTAATGATTATAATTTCTGAATCACCTGTTCTGTTAAAATTATTATTTTACTAAGGAAAAAACAAATGCAATAAGAACAAAGTAATATGTCATCTGGGCATATTGAGTGAGGCTCATAATATGGGGTGATAACTAAAATTTCAAAGGCCAGATGGCTTATAACAAGAAAGATAAAATAGTTGTCACAAGGATTAAATTAAAATCAACACAACAATATAGCCAAAGCTACAGAACTGATAGCAGCAGTGCATATTGGGAGGAGAAAACTATTTTTTCAAATGTGAATATTTAAGATTCCAAAATAGGCTATAATTTTACTTAGTTTTCAAATAATGTATTTCATTCAAATTTTTACTTTAAGTAAATAATGCTTATTGATTGCCTATTAACAGAGCAAGAATCCCATTGTTTTTCTTTTTAAATGAAATTGCAGCTGCATATATCAGGAGAATCAAAAGAAATTTGGAAATATTATTTTAGGGTAAGAATATAAGTTGTCCACTTTAACACAGAGGAAACAAAAATTCAAACTACAGCTAGTGTTGTGGGGTTTCCTGGGATATGATTTAATATGTGAAAAAATGTAATTTGGAGAGACAATAAAAAACTTGTCTCCAGAGAAATTTTATCTATAATTGTATTTTACGTGCTAGAATTACAAGACAGAGGCAAGGGCATAGACTAAGTGTTGAGTGAGCTAAGAGCAAAATCTGCCTATGATCACAGTGACTTTAAGAAACCAGGTGTCACCAAAGCCACACAGTACAGGGTGCTGCAAAGGTAACAAACAGTGTTTATTAATAATGTAGTTGTGAGTGTTCAACACATTTTCAATAAGCTAATGATGTGAGTTGCTATGAGAAAATAATAATTATGAAAGTGATTACTATTGTATGTGAATTAGAAAATTTCTTTATATTGGTGAGCTGTACAGATAAAAAGAGGTAATAACAGGAATGTAGAGGAGTGTGCATGTGGAAAATTGTTGTTTAGAAAGGCTAGTTAGTGACAAATTTCAAATGAACTGTTTAAATCCAGTAAAAATTCTCCTAGCACCATTTATTGAAGAGACTTTCTTTTTTCCATTGTATGTTTTTGGCTCCTTTGTCGATCATTATCTGTCCACATATATGAGGTTTGATTTCTGGGTTTTCAATTCTATTCCAGTGGTTTGTGTGTCTGTTTTTCTGCTGACACCATGAATGCTGGGTAGTGAGCACACAATGCAACACATGGATGATATATTGTAGAATTGTGCACCTGAAATCTATATAATTTTACTAACCAATCTCACCCCTGTACATTTAATAAACAAGAAAATCTTAAAGGTAAAAATAAATAATCCAGTAAAAATTATTTTTCACATGGAGAAAAAGTTTTCAATGCCAGACCCTTGAAAATAAGGAAAGAAAACCTTTACTTTCAATATGCTTGGTTCTAAAGTTTCCCATATAGTATTTATTAACTACCTTTCTTTGTGACTGAAAGAGCAATAGTAATACATTAATATGTTGAATATACCTTTGACAACACTATAAAAATAAAATACTTCACAGAGTTCTTACAAATGAGATGGACCTGCACTAAACTTCTAGCTTTTATACTAACATCTCTTAAAATGGAAATTATTGGGGGTGTTTTTCAATAGAAAATGATTTGTTTTACTTTCTACTGGAGCTGTTCACTTGCATGAAGTTTTTAGTCTTTATCAGTGTATGTTGTGTAGGTATGTGTATGCATAAGGAATGAAACATTTTTGTTAATCTGTTAAAGACAAATTCTGAATTCATTTATAATTTCTCTTAAATTTCATGTCAGGAATACACATTTAAAATGTAAATAATTATATTCCTCTTGCTACAGTAGTGATAGCCTCTGGCCACCATAATACAGGAGGCATTAAGAGACATTAAAAATAGTGAAATGCCACATATTTTAAATATTTGCCATTGAGTAGTTTGTATGCCATTCGTAATTTTGAGTGAACCCTACATTCTGGCACAGTATTAGGCTCTGTGAAGACATCTAAGATATCTAAGAGGTTATTCTTATTACTAAGACATGAGCACTTTTCTCAAATGAAAATATAATGTAGCCTCTGAATTGGTTAATTTTAAAAGCGAGTAGAATTTTTTTCTAAAGATCTCATAAAATACTTCAGCTCAGACAGTCCTATCAGGTAGAAAGATTGAATGGATGTTCTCATATATCGAGAGGAATGGGCAGAAAGGTACTTTGAGGAAGGTGGCGGAAATACCAGAATATCAACTTTTCACTAGAAGAATAAAGTGATGCCAGATAAGATGTTGAAAACCTGTACAAGTGGCTTATGACAAGGCAAGAGCACATTCATTTGCAATTACTATTTCTCAGTTCTGTGGCACAAAGTCCTGATGCATTTTTACAGATTTTATTGGCTGCCTTTGAACTATAGATTTGAAAATTCATGATCCTTGCTTTGTATTCTTTATAATTTGTTCAAATTTTCTAAGGCAGAAGGTAGAGGCTTGAATGGTGGATTGACACTTCTTTTACACTCTGTGAGCCAAGTTAAATATAGATTTTTTTTTTTAGAGTACCCATTGACACATATTAAGATTATAAGTCTAGGTTTCACATAATGGGAAACAACCCGTACAATATATACATATTGGCACAGAATAAAGTATAAAATTCATTCCTAGGCAAGGAGTTTGTAAAAATAGCTTGTGGATGTTAAAGATACCTTGTGGATATTAAAAAGACATTGTAGATATATATGAAAACAATGCGAGGAGTTTAAAGTAAGGGCATATCATAGGCATGTATTCCCTAAATTATCCTTAAAGTTCAACAAGAAGAATAAAGGAGCATGAGTCTCCAAGTATGAATGGGAAAAGTGAAGAAATTTCCTAAGTTTTAATAAAATTATTATTTGTGTTATTATACGGGGTCAGAAACAAGTAAAAGAGCAATTAAGTAGATATAGACTTCATGGAAGAAAATTTGTAATCTGTAAAGGAGTGTGTGAATATATTGTAGATATAGGGTAGTTGCACTATGGCATTTTCTGATTTTCAAAATTCAGCTATGGCACCTGACTGTAACCTGGGATTTTGTTTTTATTTCTTCCATCACTCATATTTTGATTTTTAAAAGCTTTAGTGACTGAAACATACCTTGATCAAATGTTTTTTCTGTGGTCACATAGCCATAAACTTCCATAATTTTGGTATAAATACTTGGGAATATGAGCTCTTTATTTGGATTAAGGATGGAGATGTTTCTGGGAATAAGGGACCTCTTGTTATTATTGTTCTGACCAAATCAAACCTAGTGTACAATGAAATGATTGTGTCCATAAATGCCAGTGTGAGTATAAGAGGACACTTTAATTATGTAAATAGTACAAAACTCTAAAATTAGATTGTTGTTATGTAAATGGTTCTGCTATACTAGATTGTTTTATAACTCCATATGTGACTCAAATGACCTTGTTGTTGGAGCTTTAGACCTGGAGTTAATGATGAGTTTTGCAATAATGTTTTGTTCCTGAAAATAAAACTTTTGCCTTTTCTGCTAAAGAAATGCTTTTAGGTCATATGTACTAAGTAGATTTTATAATATTGTTTCATTCCCAAATATTTTATTCAGGAAAATATACTATTATGTTTACAGTGTTTGTTTATTGTGTGATTTATTTGAGGACAATGTACAGTTATAGCATTTAAAATAGAATAGGATTCCCAGCCTACTTGCTCACTTCGTTATCCTGGAGAAAAAGGTAAATTAACCAAATTTCATGGACACATTTTAAAAATTGCATACTGTAGGTTGTTTACAACATTAGAAAATATGTTCTAATAAAGAACTATGGGAATAGATTTTTTGAACAAGTCTTGAGCCCTAGAACACATACTTAATACTGTCACAGATCATGCTGGAGTGAACTAACAAATGCTTTCAGGGTCACAAGTAACTAGGTAAATTTGGAAATTGTTGCTGCTCCTTAATTGTACAGTGTACAAAGGTAACAAACATGACTGCTTTATGGTTAATTTCAAATAAATCTTTAGGTCTGAACCATTGTAATTTTTTCATTATTAGAATCATCAGGATGGATTTATTTATCTTCTCTATTAGCTGCATTTCTTCTGATCAATAACATTCCTTCACTTGGTCCTGCTCCCAACCCATCCAATGGCTTTATACAAATCCCAATCTGGGCATAACATTGAATTATTTTACTGCTTAATATTCTAATATTTTCTGGAGGATTTTCATGAGAAAAAGTTGATAAATAGAAGTTCTGATTCTTGTTGCTAAACCTATTCTACTGAGGGTGCCAAAAAACATTATACACATTTTAAAAGATGTTATCTATGTATTACTTTTGTTTTCGGGATATTTTAAAAAGTTTATTATTAGTTTCAGGTATACAAAACAACATAATAATTAGGCATTTATACATATTACAAAGTGATAACCCCAACAAGATTCTCAGCAAAATTTAAATAACCTTTTAAAATGAGATTCCCAAGCTAAAGTAACATGACTTTGTTTTGAATTTACTGAAAATCTTTGTATGTTTTCTTAATTATTTATTCACTTTTTTTCATTACAGTTGACATTCAATATTATTTTATATTAGTTTCAGGTGTACAGCGTGGTGGTTAGACATATGTATAATTTATCCCACCCCAATTACTTTTTTGAAACATTTTATTTATTTATTTTCAATTGCATTTGCCATACAATATTATATTAGTTTCAGGTGTACAGCATAGTCATGAGACACTTACATAACTTTCAAAGTCCTCATTCCAGTTTTTCTGGTTCCCACCTGACACCATATATAGTAATTAGAATGTTATTGAGTATATGCCCTATGCTGCATTTTACATCCCTGTGACTGTTTAGTGACTATAAATTCATACCTCTTGTTTGTTTTCCCTTTTTCACCCACACATCCAGCTCTCCTTCCATCACCTCTACAAATCTAGTACCCATCTCATAACACACACAATCATTGCAACACGCAGGCAGTGGCAGTTTATTTCTATTTATTTATTTACTTATTTATTTGTTCAGTTTGCACTGAGGTCTCTGTCCTCTGCATTTTGGGATTAGCTGTCTTGAATGCTAGTCCCTCAGATGGGAGTGCTTGTGGGCAGAGAAGTGCACTTTCAGCCCCCTCTCTCCTTCTGCTTCCCAGGCGGGATTGAGGTCAGGCCATGGCTCCTTGCTGCTCACTTTACTTTCCCTACTTTTGGAACTGACATGAAGTCAGGCACCATGTCTCAAAGCACCAATGCCTGCAACCCCTGGGGACAAAATACATAGACTTTTTGAAGGTGAATTGAATTACATCAGCAATGTGTAGTATGATGTTCACTCAAAAGATGGCATTAATCAAATTGATGCTAGTTTCACCATGCAACAGGTAGAACAGTGAAAGGAAATGGCACAAGCACGGTTGTAGTTCGAGAAGCCCAAAACCATTTTGAAGTGGTATTTGAAATCTGAGAACGTTGTGGAAGTAGAATGACAATGGAGGCATGAGAATGCAACAGAACCTCCAACACACCTACCAATTGGTGTACCACAGAAAACCAACTACAGTGACAGTACTTCGGAAAGAAATGGAGCTGTCATGAGCAGCAATAGAAGTGGATACTTTGGTCAACATTGCTCAAGCAGTAGTTCTCCATAATCAGAAGTGTCTGAACACTGATGGCAACCACTTTGAGCACCTCTTGTAATTGCAAAAGTCGAATGTGTCTTGCATTCATCTTTTGTTATTGGTGTATATTGAGTATTACAATTTTAATACAATTTTTCCCTTTCATAGAATGTGTATACCATTTTTTTGGCACCTCTGTGTATATTTGACCCTCTTTACCCTCCTTTACCAC